>JAMPIO010000146.1:0-270778 GCA_024699865.1 Aphelenchoides fujianensis | reverse complement strand
AATGCTCCGCTACCGGCCGATTCTTTTGATCGCGACGGCCGTCGATTTATACGTTTTTTTCATCTATTGGTCTTGCGAATGGGTGAGCATCGTTGCATGAGCTTCAAACAAGGGATTGCAGACGGTCCGCGCGCACGAACACGTGCGCATTCAAGTGCTCCACGGGCCGGCCGGCTGGATGCCGCTGGACGTTATGAAGACGACCTTTGCGTTGCGCCGGACCGTTCCGATTATCCCTTGCTTGTTCCTCCCGCTCGAAGCGTGGTTTCGCTTTCAGATCGTGAAGAAGTCCGTCGGAAGTTCTCATTTTCTATTAGCCACTTGTCTTCTTCAGCCGTGTGTACCCAACTGCCCGTCAAATCTACGGAAGAGCGGCGGTCATCGTCTTGCTCACGCTGTCGCTCCACGTACTTCCGTTGATCTTGAACTTTCGGCAATCGCAGTCGGCCACCGACTTTGGAGCGGTCGACGAGAGGCACGAACCGATCGAGAACGTTCTCGTTTTGACGGACGGCGGCTACCTCGCCGCCTTGGCCGTCTTGCTGGTGTCGCCCGTCTCCGTCAGCGCCTATCTCCTCGCTCTGGGTCTTGGTGTTGCTTCTCTTTGGAAAATGAAAAAAGAAGAAGCCGCCTTCTCGCAGAAGACTCGCCTTTTGCTCCAGCAGTTCTCGCGGTCCTTGGCGGTGAAGGTTCGTTGAGAGCCTTTCACGCTCCAACTTCCTCGTATTTGCAGATGCTGATTCCGTTGATCACAAGCTTCCTCCCTTTCATTTCCATTAACATCGCCTTCTTTCACGTTGCGGACACCGCCGTCTTCCCCGGAGTGGCCGAGTTCGGGCCCGCGTGGACGCCCTTCATCAGCACTTCATCGACCATCCTTCTCTTCAGCACCTTCCGTCGAGATCTTCAAGAAGTTGGGCGCAGTTTGTGGTCATTATGCCGAAAAGAAACTCCCGTCCGTTCGCTTGCGACCACCGGACAGAACCCTCCCATCCATTCGTTTTAAACGAGTTTAAGGATAAACCCTAAATGTTGGTTGCCTACACGCTTGCCGGAGCGCCTTGAGCGTACTGTTTTCTTTTCGCCAGTTTATTCGCACCTCCGACAAACACAATCAGTTATCTTCCTCTTCTCTTACTGAAAGCGCAAATGCCCCCGACACTGCCATCGGTTCCACGACCGCCGTCTGTTGCTGCTCTTTCGGTCGCTTCCAGCCACCGCGTAAGAAGCGTGCAAAGCACACCAGTGGACGAATGATGGCCGTGTAGCAGTGTTGCCGGTAGGGTGAAATGAGGCTGCAAGCACATAAAACAGACCATTAATCATCGCCGTCCAGTTGCTTACATGATGGTCGAGAGGCCGCTCAGCGGAGCCGTGGCAGTGAGCAAAACGAAACAAACGTGAGTGATCAAAGCGGTGGTTTCAAAACGGAGGGCGAATTGGCCCACCCAAAAGAAGATCGGGCCGCTGATCAGGACGAGGGGACTTGCGATCTGCACACACAGGAGCGTCACGAACTGCACGTGCAGCTTCTTCGTTGCTGCAGAGAACACATTCGATGATCGCTTCAAATTGCGGAGAATCGCGAAGATCAAGGAGATGGCGGCAAGATGGACGCACGTAAAGGCGCCGACAAGCGACAAGAAGTAAAAGTGATCGTACGGGCGATGCCAGAAGAGAACAATGACCGGATCGTCAGCTCGGATTGCTGAGCGGTCGTAATCGAACGTGATTGCAGCGAGCACCTCGTACGTGGACTAAACATCCGCCAATAGCAATCCTCCCTCGTTTAACCAACCCGTTCGCTGACGATGATGAAATAAAAACCAAGGCTAACAATCAGACACGCCGCCTGAATAAAAAAGAAGATGGCGATCTTGCACGCAGCGGAGAGAAAAAAGCGTTGGCATCGCTTGTCGATGAGGATCGCCGTGAAGCGGTAGACAAGTGCGTAGAACTCAACACAAACCACGTGACAGCCCACATAGACGGCCGCCATGGCCTGCAACGAGCAAAAATAAGCCTTCAAACCCTTCACGTCCGTTCTCACCCCAATTCTCGCTTGTTCGTGTGTGCGCACCAGTCCGCGCATCGAGGCAGCGATCAACGGATCGATTTCGAACGGCTGCAGGCACAGACCAAGGAGGACAGCAAAGAAAACGTCGGAGGAAAGGATAAGCATCAAAAAGTATCGATAGTTGTGCATGTTCTGCGGAGTTTTAAATTGAATAAATACACGAGGTAGATATTGATCAAAACCGTAAAGATGGCTATTCCCGCTTCGATGCACTCGTAGATCGAAGAGAACATTTTTGAACGTTGACCAGCAGAACTCTTGCACAAATGAGAGGAGCGCACTCGTTTGGTGGCCGGGACTTTTAGCGCCCATCGACAAACGTCAACCGACGATCGTTGACTTCCGCTCGTTTGTTTTCACCTGTTGGAGGGCGAAAGCAAACCGACCGGCTGTCCACTTGCTCGGAGAACCTTTTATTTTTGACATCCGGTCACAATCTTTAGTTCCTCGTCAAGGCCATAAGTAAATCGAATATTAATGAAATTCACGTCAAAAAAGGGCGTCGTGTTCGTTTACTTCCTGATCTCTGGAAGGTGAGTAAGCGCTTTCGAGCAGTGCGAATTCAACGCCTCGAACATTCGCCAACACCAGCATTCTAATTGAAAGACAGCACGTTACATCCGAATAATCACTGCGCAATAGGGTCACGGCGGACAGCCTCCGGGCAGCCGTTGCGTTGCCAGTGCCAGAATCCCGATCGTTTTTAGTGGTAAGTGCCAAGCGCTGTTCTTGCAGAAGAATGAGGACACGTATCGTTTGTAGGGCGTGATAATCAGTAGCGTTGTCAGAGCGTTCTAGAAGCAACACAATGATGGCAGTTCAAAAGGAAGACAACGGCTCACGACTGCCGGAAGCCACGTGACCGAGAGCATCGTGTAAGCGGAGAGGAAGCGCACTCGAAAAATGATGTCGAACGTGAGAATCGAGATGGGAGAGATTGCAAACACGATGGAGTTGATCGTCTGCAATCCCCGTTCACTCGCGGCACTCCCGTGTTTCCCACCTGCACGATCAAACCGATCTTGAACTGACGAGCCAGCGAGCGCGTGTTGTCGCCGCTGATTGGCGTCTGGTGCGCGTGGACGAACCGCACCGATTTCCACAGGTAAAGAGCATTTAGAAAGAAGGCTACATCCGAGGCTACGGGCGCCGTAAGGTAGTACAAGCATTTCGATGAGATATCCGCCTGCAGCCACTTCGAATTGATGTTAGTAAGAAGGATGGCCTCACGATGTCTGCCCCGTACCAAAAGTACTCCCGCCCGTCCACCTTGGCAGCTTCCAACAGCTGCGCGTAGTGAGCGGCCGGTCGACGTTGCTGCTCCACCACGCTCCAAACGACGTTCGCTGCGCACACGACGGCGACTACAGAGGCAACGCTCACGTACGAGACGAGCCGCTTGACCGTTGTGTGCGAGCTGCAAAGAAATGAGTGAATTAAAGAGGACGGAAACGATGAACGAACTTCTTCAGAATGTCGTAGCGGTACTTGTACTGGCAGGGGAGGATGAAAATCGAGTTCATGGCCAGAAAGATGTGCAGGAAGATGGTCGCGTAGATGGACGACGGGACCAAACGCTCCACTCCGTGCGGCATGACCACCAGAACGCCCTGCTCGGCGGTCACTAGCTGAACGGTGGGATTATCGGTTCAGAGAGTCCAAAGGAGGCTCACGTGTTGGATGGCCAATTCGAGCAGGGAATAGGCGAGATCGAAGCCGGCATGGAAGAGGAACATGAAAGAGTAGGCTGGCTTCCGCCGGGACGAGCGGAAGATCGCAGCGAGCAGGAGGACGTTCAGGAAGACGCCCACCGCTGATCCCAACAAGTCGAGCAGCCAGCGAAAGGTGACTCCTGCGGATGCCATTGATGGTCTTCTTGCAGAGGAAACAGCCGCAAAGGTGTGAGTAGGTAGACCACTTTGTCCCGCGAACACCGCCCAACTATTCAATTTCCTAGAGGCTTACGAATACTTTTCTGCTTATTGATTTGTTTTTATGGCATGTATACGCGTTGCCTTGAAGCCGAACAACCCTTTTGATATTTGATGGAATCAAGGACATAACGTGCTGATTAACCCGCACAAAAATTGTGTTTCTGGGCCCGTTTGAGCAGAATGCAATTTTGTTTGTTTTTCCTTCCTTTGTTCACTGCAAGTCCGCGTACTTTTCTTTTCACCACCCACTTCAAACGTTCGATGGAAAAATGAAGTTGGGCGTTTGCCTCAACACACTTAAGAATTGAGCGGAGAGCGTTCGCGGACGACACATCACCGCGCGCTTGCGTAACTTCGAAGACTTCACATCAATTAACCGCGGAATTGTCAAAGAGCGACAGCAAACGTTCCCGCTTAATCGAACAAGCGCGTCATTGAAAGCGGTTATCAGTGCGTTGCTCGCCTCAGTTTTAATCCGTCGGCCGCACGCGAATGAAATCGCCATGAAATTCGATTCTTCCGCTCATTTTAAAAGCATGGACGTGACTTTGTTCATAGTTCTCAATTTTTTCGTCTTTTTTCTCCCTCTTTTGGCCCAGCCACAAGCGTACAACATCACGAGCTTTCTCGGCGGTACGGATTAGTTTGTGGGCTTTCGCTCAATTGCTCGCTTGATTTGCAGCGGTCCGTCTTCACGCTGGAGAGCCCGCTCAATCGTTCCGTGCCACTCTCTCCACCGTGTTCTCGACGATCCTCCTCGTGAACTCGTACTGCGGACTGCCGCGTTCTGGATGTCCGCCATTGTGCCGAGTGGAGGCCTTCAGTGTGGCCTTCTGCTCGTTCGACTGCCAGTTCACTGCATCCGCCTACTCGTGGAACCAATGGTGTTTGAGGACGGAGGCCTCCGAACGACTTCACTCGCTATCCTTCGATCCTTTCTACTCGCCATCCAACTCGTCGACGATCGTGGAAAGCCGAGCGGAATGGCGGGCCCAACTGACGGGCTTCGCTCCGGCCGGCGGCCAGTGGATTGCGGACGACGTGGTGCTCGCAGAGGATTACGACGACAAACCTGAGGCGTTCGGACTGCGAATCGGGGCGGCAGATCTCGTGCTCGGCTGGCAGCTGGACGAGCGGTGGGTGCAGGCAGTGAGCGGTCAAATGCACGCTTTTTTGCTTGCAGTCTGATCTTCAACGGCGACGGGATCGTCGGCTTGGCGCCTGGCCGAGGGAACTTCGTCGTGCAAGCCTTCGATCTCGGCTTGATCCCCGCTCCCATCGCTTCAATCGTCCATCACAACTCAACTTTCGGCCTGCTGTCCGTCGGAGAGCTGCCGAGCGAGTTGTGCGGCACGTGGGTCGAGCGACCGGCCGAACGGAACGCGTGGGCGTGGCGCATGGACGCGATCAAGATCACTTCTTTTGGGCCAAACGACGAATCGATCGACTTCCACTACAAGAATCCTCTGGTTGGTCGGTTCTGTCGAACATTTATTTGATTCCTTTCAGGTACAACTCATCCTCGAAGCCCCTTTCGTGTTCTTTTTGCCCGACGAGGTGTTCGATCGATGGACGGCGTTGGGGATGGTCACGTGGAACGAAAAAGAGAGCGTTTACAGCATGAACTGCTCTGCGCAAGTGAACATCAGCTTCACGCTCGGCCAATCCACCTTTCAATTCCCCGGCAACTTCACGATGAACCCGACTGCCGACGGCGTCTGTCTGCTGTGGTTGGCGGCCGTTCGCGACTATTCGCCCACGGAGTACACGGACAGTCCACAGTTCATTTGGAGCTACTTGTTTCTTGAGACTCATTGCGTTTCTTTCGACTACGCGAGCAACACGATCGGCGTGGCCAGAAAAGTGGAAGAACACAATCGATTTGCCGCTCTTGTTGAACGGGAATGAACCGAAAACATTCAAGCCCACGATAATCGTTTGAAGAATCGTTTGGTCCAAAACCGAGCAACACCGCTCTTCTGCTTGCCCATAAAGCAAACAACGCGTTTCGAGGTGATATGTTCATTCCAAACACAACTGCAATAAAAAGTCTGACGACCTGTCGCTCGTTGAATCAGCCGATAAAGAGCTCGAAGTAGGCGTCCACTTCTTGAGCGTTCTGCTACATACATCCACTCGCCGTTCATTCGCCGCTTCCTGTAGCGGTAGAGAAAGCAGAAGAAGAGCGGAACGAACGCCGTACACGGCCTTGCCCTGAACGACCATCGATCAGACATTACTGATTTACAGCCAACAATGCCGCCCAGCTCGTTGTGACCACCGCCTCCCGCAAAACAGCGCATTTTCTCAATTGTATTATTTCTTCGCGTGTTCATCGGCGAGTACAAAACAAACGAAAATCAGAAATCTTCTTGATGAGAGGATTCAGGAGCGCATTTGTCTTCGTTTTTGATAACCGCCAGACGATGTCCGAAGTTGTTTGTTTGGTTAAAGAAGCGGAAACACGTTTCACTGGCAAACAACGTAAGGAATCAGCAGCGATATAAATGAAGTCTCGTCCCGAAAGGAGGCGAGAGGCCGTTCTAGTTTGAGGTGAGCATCGTCGTTTGGTCGCCTTTTTTTCGTCGGGAAGTGATCACACGCGGTTGGCGACGGAATGCAGGCTGATCGACAAAAGACTGCTTCCTGTTTCTACCTTGTGTTTTACCATTTTTGTCACGTTCTCGTTTGATCACTACGATGCTCAGTTCGTAAGGAAGGCAACGAATAAATTCTTCCGTAATTTTTATCGTTCAAAAGTTCCTGAAGAATCGATCACGCCCCGCGCAATATAAATAGGCGGCAAAGCTGGAGAATGAGAAAGAACCTCCAACATGAAGAAGCCCTTGCTTCTCTGTTGTGTGGGCGCCCTCGTTCAGCAAGTGGGAGCGAGCGGCTTCGTACGTGTGCCGTTCTACTCGACCGACCGCTTTCCACTCCTCTTCGACATGGCCATCGGAACTCGCCGTAAGTCCCTTTGAGCTTCAACCTTTTACTTCTCTCTTTAGGACAAAGCGTGACGGTCAAGGTGACGGGCGGGGCGGCGTACGGGAATCTGGTCGTGAGGAACGCGAATCAGAGCGGCATCTTCGACCCGACGTAAGCACTCCTTGCATTCAGTCGATCAATGCCTTCTTTGAGTGCGTCCTCTACTTTTCATCAAACGGGGCTTGTTGTGTACGGCGGCGAGATGTTCGGGATGATCGGCACCGACGACTTCGTGGTTCGTTCTCCCGCCTGCTGCCCACTTCTTCTTGCTTGCAGATCGGCGGCGTTTCGTTCAGCGAAAAGCCTTTTCAAGTGGACAACAAAAACGATTGGGAAGCGGAAGTCGGGAACTTTGGCCTTGCGCGATCCAACGACTCCTCTTACTTTGTGGAGGCGATCTTGCGCGACTTGGACGAGCGGATCCTCGTCTTCAGCTTCGACACGTGAGCACAACTCTGTTGATTGTTCTCACCCATTCTTCGTGCAGAGTCGAAGTGGACCCGTCGACCTACCGGCTGAACGAGTCGGGCATTCTGACGTTCGGCAACCGCCAGGCCGACCGGTGCGCCGCCGATTGGCTCGTGGTCGCCGAAGTGCCGCCGGTCGGCTGGATGTACGAGCAGTGGAGTGTGGCCGTCGACGAGTGAGCGAACAACCATTGCATTCACTAGACGGATTGTAGGCTCTCCTTCGACGTGTACACCTTCGACCAGCCGGGGCAGGTCTTCTTCTGGCTGGACTTCCCCACCATCCAACTGCCCCAAGCGATCTACAACCAACTCGAACCGCTACTCCAGCAGGACTGGCAGGGCTACGGGCCGTGCGATCTGCAGTTCGAAGTCGTGCTCACTGTCGGGGGCCGGGAGTTCCGCCTGAGCCCCGACGACTACTTGGATCGAAGCGAGCAGCAAACGAAGGGCTGCCGGTCGTTCTTCGGCGGCGACGGCGGAGGTCTCCCGATGTTCTCGTTCCCGCTCCTTCTCTACAAGCGGTACTGTGTCCTGTACGACTACCAACTGCTGGGTGTTGGGCTGGCTACTCGCTTGAATTGACGTTGAGCATGCTTCCTGACGAGGAAATAAACACATCTGGCACGTCATTCAAAGAAAAGTCATCGATACGCACACAAAAGGAGTCATCGCCGGTGAGTCGGCGGGAGGAAGAAGGAGACATGGCGCTTGGAAGAGAAGGGATGACCGCCAAAGCATCCCCGCTCGGGCGTCGCTGCAAAAGCGCGGAAAACGGGCATTTCGGTTGCGTGTTCCTCCACTTTTTTCGATTGCCCCCATTTTTTAAATTGCTTTTTGCTTGATAAAGTCATCTTAATCATCGAATTTCCCTTCGTTTCCATCGATTTTCGACTTTTTGCCAAACTTTCGTCCGATTTTCGCGCTTTCTATCGATTTGATCTCCTCCCTCCACGAATCTCCGAACCCAATTACCTTCTTTTTTTGCAGAAACCGACCATGACGTCGACGGTGAAGCAAATCAGTCCGGACATCGTGCAGGTCGAATTCCCGGTCACGCTGGTGGTCAGCCGCGGCCGGCAGTACGGCGTGGAGCTCATCCGTCCGGAGAGTCCCAAAGGCGTCTTTCTGTCGGTCCACCATTGCATTCCGAATGCCTTCAACAATTGCGGACGCGGACAGCTCAGAATTCACGTCCTGGACTTCAGCGGGCACTTGTCGGTCCAAATGAAGGTGAAATACCACCTGCAATCATCTCACACGGGTGGCATCTACGGAGAAGGTGAAGGTTCAGGTTGCTGTGAACATTATACATTATTTTTTTTTTAGACGGCTACTCCTTGCCGCTGGTGTTCACTCCCAAGTCCGACGTGCAAACGCTGCAGCATCCCACGAACTTCACAGTCAACTTGGACACCCCGTGTGTCTGCCAAGTGTTCATCTGCTTCATCGAGGATCCGTTGGAAACGCCCGTCCAGATACCGTTGCCCAAACCCGTCGAGTGCGGTCATCTGCTCGGCAGCGTGGCCAAGATGCTCGACCACGAGAAGTTCGGCGACGTCCACTTCGAGTGCGAGGGACGGGCGTTCAAGGCGCGTTCACTCCTCGCTCCCATCACTTTCTTGTTTAAAGGTGTGCAAACTGTTCCTGCAAGCCCAATCGGACGTGTTCGACGCGATGTTCACCCAGGACTCCAAGGAGAAGCAGACGGGAGTGATCGAGATCAAGGACGCGAAGGCGGCGACCGTCGAGCGGCTCGTGCGCTACTTGTACACGGGCCACGTGGAGGAGCCGAAGGACGTGGCCACCGACCTCCTGCCGCTCGCCGTCAAGTACCAACTGCACGAGTTGACTGTGAGCACTCCTTTCCTTTCACCCACCTTCCTTCTTTGCTTGCAGGCGATCTGCGTCAACGCGCTGGACTCCTCGCTGTCCCTCGCGAACATCATCGAGCGCCTCGAGCTGGTCGCCCTCTACGACCACCTGGACGCCTTCAAACTGCGCCTCCTCACGTTCACCAAGCAGAACTACGAGGCCGTCCGCAAGCTGCCCGAGTGGAAGCCGTTTGCCGCTCTCA
This sequence comes from Aphelenchoides fujianensis, assembly GCA_024699865.1. NCBI lineage: Eukaryota > Metazoa > Nematoda > Chromadorea > Rhabditida > Aphelenchoididae > Aphelenchoides > Aphelenchoides fujianensis. The sequence continues at coordinate 261,235 of JAMPIO010000146.1, read as the reverse complement.
ACGGCGCGGTCATCTGCGAGCTCATGGAGCTACGCCTTTGAATCCAATCGTTCTGTTCGTTGTTGATGAATGTTGGCTGTTGACAGTTGAATAAACTAATATTGTTGTTGTCTACCCGTCTCTCCGTCGTCCGACTACTCAAGAAAATGAGTGGGTGGCGACCGCCGTCATTCCGCTCCAAATTCTCGGTTTCTTCCTGCGAGTGAAAAAGAAACTCAGAATTGAAAGCGAACAAAAGGACACCACTGTTGAATGAGGATAGATAAAAGAATGCAGAATGCTCGGGGCTCGACTCTGACGGCCGTTCTCTGCACTGCGTCCCGGTTACTCCTTCTGCAAAGAGCAAACGAAAACGAGTGCGGCAAACGGCCGACCGGAGGAGCGGAGCGAGCGGTAGGCAGGAGGCGAGCGAAGAAGATGAAGGGCTGACTGATGCCCACTCGGCTGCGCGACTTTCTTTTATGAGCTCGAAAAGACGCGGCGTGGGTGGGTTGCGCAGTCGAAGGTGGGCTCCACAGAGGGATCGTGAGAAAGCGCAGGCGAGCTTGCAGAGGTTATTGCGTTTGTTGTGAACGCGCTCACGGGTTGTTTTATTGCGCTTAAACCTTTCGGGTCGATCAGTAGATAGAACCAGAAAAACCAGCAAAAGAACTCGCCGGGAGACAAAAGAACTGCAATAAACTTTAAGGCAAATCTTGAATACCTAGAATGTTTGATCGCTCTTGGAGCAACGTCCTGCAAGAGAAAAATAAGTCAATTCGCCTCCAACGGTCACGCAGAGGAGCAGCCGGCCAGCGCACATTTTTCGACCAACGATGCAATCCTTTCGCTTTTCGGAATCGCCGGCCGGTCGCTCGATTCGTTCATTTTCCGGTTCGGTCCAAAGCCAATCCGGTTGGTCGCCTTCCTGCTCGCTCCCGCTCTCTTCGGCACGATGGGGAACGCGAACGGGACGGACAACCCGCGGTCGACCGAAGTGCCCGTCTTCCAAACTCGCTTCAACTCGAGCCAAGACGACGACCTGCTGAAGCAGTGGATGGCCGCCCAGCAACCGCCCGCTGCTCCCGCCACCGATGAGTACGAGCTGGCCGAACGCAAAAAGTGGAGGCGAATTTCGTGGACGACGTCGTGAGTCCCACACTTTCCACTTCTGCTCATCGCTTTTTCAGACCAACAACTGCATCCGCTGCTCGACCGACGGCCGCTACCTCTACTACTTCTCCGAATTCAACCGACTGGTCGTCCTCGACCTCTTCCGCAACGTCCACAGGTGATCTTCTTTTTTCGTCCTTTTTACTCACCGTTTGGTTCAGCGTGCTCAACGACAGCCGGGACTCCGCGGAGCCCATCTACGACTTTGCGATCGTGAATCCGACGACGCTGATCGCCCGCGAAGACCTCTGCTTGTATCTGATCCGCCTGCACGTGGCGAGCGGGACGTACGAGCGGGTGGCGTTGGAGAGGGACGACAACCTGTGGACGCGCGTTTACGTGTTCACGGAGATCACGGGCAGGAACGTGGACATCAAGCAGGCGGTCTTCAATCGCCGCTACCAACACTCCTTCCGCTTCTGCCGCCTCGACATCGACCGCGCCCGCCTGCACGTGGACCACGTGGAGCCGCTGCCCGACCGCCCGCCCCGCACGTACCAGCTGAGCGGAGACGGCCGGCTGCTCTACGGCTTCTTGGCGCACGAGGACGAGTGGGACGTCTTCGATGTCGCCGCTCACACGTGGGCCAAGCAGAAGCCTACGCTCGGCATTCAGCAGAAGGCGAGTCCTCCTTCTTTGATCCTCCGCTCTCATCCACTTCTTGCAGTGGAAGTGCATGCAGTGCCAGTGGTCGCCCAAGCAGATGCACGCCATCCGGCCGCCGTGGAAAAACTGCTCATTTCACCGCTCGACGCGCCTCCGTGCAAAAAGCGAAAATGAGCGGCGGAAGGGGGCGCGGTCAAGTCGTCCTCTGGCCGAAAGCATTAGCCTTCCGGCACGCGCAGCAGTCTAGGATCATGTCGACGTGCGCTAAAACCGGTCGCAATCGAAAGAGCGAGGTCGATTCTACCAGACGGCTCGCGAGCGACGTCTAAATCGGCCGCTTCGCCCGTTTTCTCGTGGCCGAAAGTTCAAAAGTCGGGTTTTTCGTTTGTTGAGATCACACACAAAGGCTTGTCTATCTCTTGTCTTTTGACGTGAGAAGCTGAAATCCATAACTTCTATTCGCCTGTGTTTCCTCTACATTTTGGTGTATTTCGGGTTGATTTCGACCAAAAATGAAAGACCACATACATTTTGAAGCCGGTCGGGTCGGCCGAAAATCGTTGCTTTTCGCACTTGGATGCGTGTATCTTCGTTGGCGTTTGGCTGATTGCTCCAAAATCCATAACTTCTGTTCGCCTCATGGTCCTCGTCATTTTTGTGAAATTTCAAAAGATTTGGACAAGAACTGAGGGACTACTTACATTTCGCAGGTGCTATCCCATCTTCTTTTTCGACGTCGTCTTCCTCCTTTATTCTGCAACGAAGCGGGACAAAAGCAGCAGTTTTCTGATCAAATCGACTACGAAGAATCCGAATCCGTCATTGGTTTTGCAAACGGAATCAATGGCGTCGCGCGAGATTTGACCCGTCGACCTCCTTGTGGGGGAACGAAGAGCCACCGCGCCCGACCGCCTCTCATTTTCGCTTTTGTCGCAAACTTGCCGAGCGGTGAAATGGGCGGTTTCCGGATGGCGTGCAGATGTTCTACTTCGTGCACAAGCCGCCCATCTTCACCGGCAGCCAGGCGATCTTCCGTCTGGACTTGGAGCGCTTCGAGTGGAAGCCGGTGCCGATCGTGGGCGACAACATCGTGCACGTCTCGGCCATCGTGGACGGGCACAGCGGCGAGGAGACGGGCGTCGTGATCGTCTGCCAGAAGACGCTCGCGGCTCCCGAACGTCCGCTCATCAAACACGACGTCTACTGCTTGTTCTTCAAGTAAGTCCTCTTCTTCCAACACCTGCTGATCGATTCCGCTGCAGATCGCCCGATTCACTCGTCCACCTCGCCTTGGCGGCCCTCCGCAAGTCCCGCATCGACGTGGAGGGCGACGACGGCTTCCACGCGCTCATGAGCCGCCCGCCGCTCCGCTCCGTCCTCCCGTCCATCTTCCCGGACATGCCGCCGATCCCGCGCCGTTCCCGTTCCGAAGTCACCGCTCTCGTCCAGTCGCTGCTCGGTACACCCCGTTTTGGCGCAGCCGTTTTGGCGCCGACCCGTTTTGGCGCGGCCGTTTTGGCGCCGCATAGAAATACCGTGAAGAAATAAAGAGTGAGTGCTTCAATCACTGTATTCACGATTACAAACGGTATTATTTCACACAACATACCAACAAAGCGATTTCCTCCACTGATTGCTGTAAATATTAACTCATTTTTTGGTGGAAGCCGTTTAGGGCTTGTGTGAAAAGAGAAAAACCAGTGTGTGTGCACAAGATTTATGCTTAGCAAGTTTGTACTCTACTCCTGAAAGTGGGACGCCGGCGTTCAAGAAACATTTGCAGATCTTTTCTAGAAAATACACATCATACGAATATCTCGTTGAGGGCGTGTAAACCAGAAAAAAAGTGGGTCTATCGGCTGATTTTTGTTTCTTTTGCAGGTCAATTGCAGCGGGCCAAAGACACTTTTTTAGCTCTTAAAAGGTCTTCTAGAAACGAGCTGGAATTGATCTCGATGCGTTGAGAAATGCTGGTAGTCATTGTCCGCGCACGTTTTATAGTTCTCGGGTGTTTGAAACGTCTAAAAAAAACGATCGGTCTGACCATTTTAATCGGTAAAGTTACCTCCAATTCCTTGGCCACGGACGCCCTACCCACCACATAAATGCGAAAAACGGCGGGCTAACGATTTGCATAGATGTTAATCAAGTTTTAACGTATCCGTTATCATCTCTTTTTGTGTAGTATTACGATCGTAATTTCAAAAGGTCTTATGTCCATATTGCACCAGCGGGCGCCAAAACGTCCGGCGCCAAAACGGCCGCGCCAAAACGGCCGCGCCAAAACGTCCTGCTTCGGTCGCTGCTCCCGTGAAGGGCAGGAATTTGAGCCGTCTATCGATCGCCTCGAATAAACGCGAGAGTTCGCTATGAAACGTTCGTTGGGGCTTGCGGCAGAAGGCGGCGGTGTTTCTGTGTTGCTTTCGTACACTCGTGATCCGTATGTTTTAAAAATTCCTCTTCGAATCGCAAAGGGGAGCTTCGGAAGGACTCACGGACGGCAAGCGTCGAACACCCTCGCACCACGGCGAGGTCAAAGAACGAGCGGTTGGCGAAAAGAATGCGGGCGGAGCGAAGGGCGGCAGGCGACGAAGCCCCGTCCGCCCCCGCCGTCTGCCGCCCATCGACCGCCCGCCCCACTCGCGAGGGGAGTCCCGCCGCCCGGCCGGTTCATTCGGTTTTTACCCAAGTACTCAAGGTACGTGGACGTCCTGACCACTTTCGAGTGTGTTCGGAAAACCGCAATTTTTGGATCGACCGGCGGGGACCTCCGCTGGTCTCTATTTGGGGCCTAATGGACGGGGTGCAATCAAACAATGCAGCAAATGTTGAGATTCTCGTTAACTTTCAGTGTGTTGCGGCATCTCGGTTGGATGACGAATTCAAAGAACAACGACCAAACGCTCCAACCGCCCTCGAATTCGTGTGCCTTTGCCCTTCCAAGCAAAGGCACCTGTTGGAATCACGAGAACGAAATGGAAGAACAGGTGCACGAACTGGAACGGCCTTTCAGAATGCGGCGGCAAAATCCTGCGGGTTGAGAAGTCACCGCTCGTAAACGCGCTTGTTTCTGCCAGTCGTCCAAAATGCTCGACGACGCGTATGAAATCGCCGTCTTCTGCTTTAACTGCTTCTCCTACGGCCTTCAAGCGTACGTAATTTGGTTGATTGTGCGCGTGAGTCCGCCGGCCATGCGGGACTACGTGTTCTTTCTGACTTCGCAAACGGCAAGCTCTCCTCGCCTTTGGCTCCTCACCGTTTCGTTCAGGCATGGGACCTCGCTTTCTCGGTGGTTGACGGAGTGGTGCTTGCACCCCGCTCGTTCTTTCCGATGGGCGGCATGATCGTGCGGGGGTTGGGCCGCTGGACGCCGTGGATTGCCTTCTTGCTGTGGTTGTACTGCTTCCTAAACGTGCTCTATGCACAATTGACATGCTTGCTCTATCGTCTTGTGGCCATCCAGCAGGACGGCCGCCTTCGAGCCGCCTTCCTGAACGGCTGGTGCAAGGCCGCCTTTTTTGTGAGCTTCCAAGTTATCACCGTTCCCTACCTGTATGTATTTAAAAGCATCCTGTTCGATGTGAGTTCACACGAAAATCCTGGCGTTGCTTGTTCGAGTTCCAGTTCGATCCAACAACGAGACGCATCTCGTGTACGCAGAGCTCAATCCGGAGGAGTACCGCAAGAGCTACGCGCTCTCGATGGAGGGTCGAAGTGTTGCGATCTTCGGGGACGCCGACAAGATCGTCATGAATGTTGTAAGCGGAGGCACACTCCTCGTCTACGAAAGCCTCTCCATCGGCCTCCTCGTCTTCATCTTGCGGGCGATGCGGAAGACGGCGAGCCGCGTGACGACGGTCAGTGCGGACACCCAACGGCTCCAGCGGTCGTTCGTTCGGCTGCTTGCCGCACAGGTGGGTGCCGAGTGAAGAGTCCTCTAATTACTCCCTGTTGTTCAGGTCAGCGTACCGTTCGTCTACTTGATGTTTCCGGTAGGGCTAAACGCCGTGTCCTCGGTGATGAGCCTCCTGACTACGCGGGAGTGGATCGACGCCATCTTCTACCTGCTCAGTTTGTACGGCTTCTCGAACGCCGTCCTCACGCTCCTGATGGTGAAGCCGTACCGAGAGCACGCCTTTCGCCACGTCCCGCTTCTCAATACTTGCGCCCGCAAGCTGAACATTGGGTGAACTAGAAATGTATGGAAATTCTAACCTTCTGCTTTTTGGCTTTAGTTCTCGCCTCGGATCGACTCAAGTTGTCCAGGTCGTCGCGATGAGCGATAGTATAAGAACGCTGTCGTCAGCTGCTTGAAGTCGCTTTTGTTGTGCGACCGAGGTGTAAAAGAATGTCAGGCGATAGAATTACCCGTCACTGCATGCGGCCATTTGCCTAACGCTGATGTGTTCGTTCGTTTCAACTTGTGATCAATAAACAAGCCGTTTCACAAGAAGCATTAACTGGATAGAATGAGAATACAAAGAACACACAACGACGGTTCATTCTTCGAGATTCGACGCCAGCGGGATACAAATTCCAACCACAAAACGGCGAGCTGTCGGACGCCCAAGAAAATGAAATAAGTCTGGTTATTTGCTTCCCGGTCTCGTGCTCTTTCTTTTTCTGAGATGCCGACAAGTGAATTGGAAGCCGCCATCCTCGAAGCGAGCAATGCGACCGAATTCAAGGGAACTCTCTTGCGGTTTGAACTTTTTTGCGTACATTTTCGGTTTTCCCTCCGTTCTGCTCCTGATTTTTCTGATCCACCGGCGATCTCCGTCCACGATGCTGGACTACCGGACGGTCCTCCTGAGCGCCGCCTGGAGCGATCTGTACGTCCTCTTCTGCTTCGCTCTCCCGCACGTCGTGAGTTCTCCGCTCACCTTTTCTACGCTCCCGTCCAGATCTTCCGCATACAAGAAGCAAACATCATCGTTGCGTTCTTCGGTCCCGCCCGTCTATTACCGACGGCTTTCGCGAAGCTCCTGATCGCCATGCAGTGGGCACTCTCCACTCAAGCGGCGGGACTCTTCCTGCTGGAGACGTGGTTCCGCCTTCGATTGGTGAAGGAGTGAGTGCGCCATTCTTCCAGCCTTCAATTGTTTCGTCGTTTATCCGTGTGCCGCCGTCCACTCGGCAAATCCTCTGCCGGCTGTTGCTGCTCACGAGCGTCGTGTCCGGCTTTACGCTCCTGTCGGCCGTCGACCTTTTTCTCAACTCGCGCACGGCAAACGAACTTCCCGGCCTCAGCTTGAAGAATCGGTGGGACGCGGTCGTGCTGCCGACCGGCGGGCAGTTGGGGCAAATCGGAACGCTCCTCCAAATGCCCACCGCGGGCGGCTGCTACGCGGTCGCCTTGTGGGTGGGCGGGGCTTCGATTCGAGCGATGCGCAAAGAAGGCACCCACCTCCTCCCAAAGACGCGCGTTCTGCTTCGCCAATTCACGTGGTCGCTGCTGATCAAAGTTAGCGAGAAGAGAGAAAAACAAGAGTGATACCAGCCGTTCAGAGCGTCTTCCCCCTCTTCGCTCTTCTGCCCGCGCTCTCGAATGTCGCCGGCTTCTTCCTCGGCGCCGAGATCTCAGCTATCGCCCCGTTCGGTCTCCTGCTGCAGACGTGGGCGCCGGCCGTGAGCTCGATGGCCACCATCCTCCTGTTCGGCTCCTACCGGCGGGCACTCGGCCGGATGTTCGGGAGGATTTTGCCCGCCTCTTGGGCGCCCACCCGCACGTCCGTCAGCGTGATCTCCACAGCTGACCGGCGCAACTAGTTGGATTCGTCAATGAGCAATTCTTGTTCGCCCGTCTTTGTGCAATAAACGTCAGTACTCCGATTCGATCATTGAGCCGTTGCTGACGAACTCCTGTTCACTCATTGCATTGGTCAGAAGCCGCGGGAAACGAAAAGGAGCTACAAATCGGCTAACCGGTTGGAGTTTGGTGACTTCGTTTGGTGGAACGCCGTCGCTCACGGGTTACTCGAATCAATTCTTTCGTGTTCCGCGAACTACAAACCATTTATTTGCTTGCTTCAACTAAAGCGTAACTCGTGAGTAACTCGAAAAACCAACCACTTTTTTGTCGCGACACCAAAGGTTTCGACCGGAATGTCCTCCTTCATCAATCGAAATTTGAACTCCAACTCGAGTGTCGAGGTCACGATCAAAAGCGATCTCGTCTTTGAAACAAACGACCGGATCGCCCTCCTTGTGGGCATCTTCTCGACTGTCCTGCTCCTCCTCTTGCTCGTCTTCAAGTCGCCCGCCAGTTTGGCCTCCTACCGCCGAATTCTCTCGATTTGCGTGGGGATCGACTTCTTAATGCTTTTCTCCAACTACTTTGTCGAACCGGTAGGTCGCATCAAAAGAGCTTGAACAATCCGTTTGCGGTCAGCACTCGGAGTTTGTGAACGGCGTCCGGCTGGTGGTCTTCTTGGGTCCTGCCCGCCTGCTGCCATCCGCCGGCCAGTGGGCGTGCACTTTCCTGCAGATGGCCGCGCCCGTTCTGCAGTGCACGATCATTCCGGTGGAGTTTCTTTTTCGATACAGTCTGGTTCGAAAGTAAGTGACAGAAAAAGCAATAAAGTCGACTACTCACTCCTCGCTTCAGCCGAGTGGCGCCGAGCGGCCGGCAGATTTGGAGGTGGACGGCCGTCGCGTTCGGTTTCGCGTTGGGTCAAGCCGTGTGTTTGGCGCCGGACTACGTGAATCGAGCGGAGAACACGCGGAATCTGACCGCGAACGGGTTCGAATTCGTCGGCATTCCGATGGGCGCGCTCTCCAGCAACTTCCGTTCGGCAGTCACGATCGCCGGCTTCGGTTTGAGCGTCGGCGTTGCGCTGGCGACCGTTGGATTGATGCGCGAGCAGACGACAAGAATGAGCGACAAGACGAAGCGCCTCCTGTCCGACTTCACCTGGAGCTTATTCGTCAAGGTAATAAGAAAAGAAGCAAGGAGTGATGGGAACAACAGTGCTCGTTTGAGGCCGCCTTCCCCGCAGTGACGATCTTCTTTCCACGAGTGGGCGGCGTGCTGGCGGGCGTGTTGGGCCGCGATCCCGCCTTCTTTATCGCCGTCTACAGCGTTCTGATTCACTGGACGGTGGCCGTCTCGTCGCTCTCGACCGTCCTTTTTATGCAGTGCTTCCGACAGCCCCTGGTTGACGCCCTCAGATGGTTCTGCTGCTTCTGTTCGCGACCAACGCCGCCTCCCGCGAGTCCCATTGTGCTGACGGTGACTTCGCGGTTTTATTAATGGCAGAGATTCAAAGATCGCTAGACGATTGCCGTTTTTCTACGGGGTATTCGTAAACATGAAGCCGCTCATGTTTTCAAGAAACTCAGTATTAATAACACACCAACAGATTGCTCGTTTATTTCGCTTGATAGACCCATGTCTCAACCCTTCACTAATGCAAACGAGGAGCGAATCCCAGCTGCAGGTGGGCGTAGTCGAGCAGCAGGCAGTAGCGCTGTAAGGTTTTGGCCGGCAACTCGATTTCATCTTCGGAGCCGTAAAAGGCGATCCGGAGGCCGCAATAGACGGTGTCGGGAGAGCGGCTCTGCCCTACGTAGTCGGTGGCCGGCAGGCGGATCTCCGCGTCGCCTGCGCGGAAGACGAGCTCGAGGGTTGTGTTGCAGGGAAGGTAGCCGCCGGCGACCGTTGGGACGCCCCACGCACGAGTGAGCGGCGCCTCATATTTTGCCGGAAGGTGAATGGCGTAGGAGGTGGTAAACGTGAAGTGAAGATTGCCGGCCGCTTCGATAGTGGAGCTCCCGAACGAGAATCTGAAAACTGAGGATCAACCATCCTTCTTCTTTGTGGCCACTCACTCGTCGACAGCGACCGCCCACTGGTCTTCCGGACGGGTGGCCGGGATTGTCGGCGCGTACGTCCACTCGCCGCCGCAGCGATCGGCCGGCCGCCCGCCCAACGTGATCAGGCCGGGTGCGCGATTCAGGAAGGGGTACCTTCAATTCAAGCCATCATTTCTGTCGTCCTCCGTCCACTCACGGGTCAAACGAGAACACCACGACCTCTTCCTCTAACTGCTTCAGCACCGAATGGACGAACGAGAGCGAGCCGTCCGTGGCCACATTCCAGCCCACCTCGCCGTTCGTGTAGGAATTCGGAAAGCCCCAGTCGAACACGTCCACCGGCAGGTTCAGGAAGGTCGCGTTCTCGTTTCCGAACTGAAAAGACGAACGCGGATGCCCGCGGCAACTGTTCCGATTCGAACCGTGAAGTCGTCGGTGCCACGAATCACCGTCCGATTCTCGCTGTCCACAATCTCCGCCGTCTGGTTGAAAGTGGGCGACGAGCTGCAAGTGCGGGAAGTTATTACAAGGTCGCTGTATTCCACTCACGAAACATTGAAAACGGAGGCCCTCAGCCACAGATTAGAAAAGGACCTCGCTCCAATGTCACCCAAGTTGAGACGGAGTTCCTGGTCTAAAAGAAGGACAGTTGCTTGAGTGGGCTTGGAAGAAACTACCTGTGCTCTCGACCGTAATGTTCACTGTGGCAAAGTAGAGGTTGGAATCGATGGGCCAATTGACTTCGGCCGCGGCCAAAGCAGGAAGAACGAAGAGGAGAAGTGCGAGAATCTTCATTTGTTTGGTTTGTTATCAACAGAACGAGAGCGTCTGCTTTTAAACGGGACGAAAGTCATCAACAAGGCGGCTGTTTGATCGTGCGGATGTTTTGCAGAGGCCGCTTGACGTCCTTCGGGTCCAAACGAGCGATAAGCGGCCGCCTTGCCGAAGAACAGTTGGACTCTGCGTGCGTCCAACTTTCTTTATCGCGACTTCTATGCGCCGCCGGCAGACGAAAACGTTCTCGACAGCATGAATCAACTGCGTAATTGGTCGGAAAAGTGCATTCACGTAGAACCAGCGTGAGACGGCGCTTCGCGCCGTCCCCAGCTGGGGGTGTCGTTAGACTGGTGGGTACCCTCCCCGACAGCTAAAAGTGCAGTCGGTGTTTGAGTATGTTCCCGATGTCCGCTCGATCCCAGCTTGGAGGTATGTGTAGAAGAGCTTGAACGTATAAAATCAACACAAAAATACTTCGGGCCGGTGGCCGATTTGCGGACAGCAGAGCGATTTTCTGCTTTGAGTGCGACAACTAAAAGTGCAGTCTTTTTTTGACCGCGGGTTTCTTTGACGTTGATTGTTTTCCGCGTTTGTTTTTGGTGTTATTTTAATCGTCTTTCCGTGCTCTATTGAATGGTGTGCTTTTTAGATGCTTTCGGACAGCGAGAAGCAACGAATTCGGGACCTTTACGTTCAGTGTGGAGACTGCAACAAAGTCGCCCGCCAGACTCCGCATTCGATCCACACGGTGCTGAAAGTGCTTCGAGGCATCCCGCGGAAGCTCCGCAAGCACCCGCCGACCAAGAAGAAGCTCGACAAACGGACGCTTTCGCAAATTCGGCGGCACGTGAACACCGAGCTGACGGCCGGCCACATGGTCACGTCGACTTCCATCAAAGCGGCTCTCAATTTGGACTGCCACCCGCGCACGATCGAACGAGCGATGAAAGACCTTCAATTCGTCTACGAGATCCAACGCCAGCAGATCCTCCTTTCGCCCGAACACAAGCGAAAACGTTTGGAGTTCGCCGAGCGCATGATCGACAAACACGTGGACGTCGACTCGTGGATCTTCACGGACGAGAAGAAGTTCAACGGCAATGGTCCCGATCACCTCGGCACGTACGCCTTCAAGAACGCGCCCAACTCCGTCCGCCAGAAGCGCCAAATGGGCGGAATCGGAGTGATGATCTTCGGGGCCGTCAGTCCGAAGGGAAATCTCTTCTTGAAGGTTCGTTACTCCGTTCCCGTCTGATCTCATGCATGTTTTCAGGTTTTGGAGGGTCGGTACAACTCGTCCAAGTACATCGAAGACCTGCGCAACGACGTTCTCCCGTGGATTCGACGAGAAATGCGCGCTCAGGCCTTCACCTATCAGCAAGACAACTGCTCCATTCACAAATCCCGGGCGACGATGAACTTCCTGGCTTCGCAGCGAGTCAGCACGATCGATTGGCCGTCCAAATCGCCCGATCTCAACATCATGGAGGACATTTGGGCGCAGTTGTGCCGCTCCGTCTACGCTCATGGGCAGTTCAACTCGAAGGCCGTGCTCATCAACCGGAGCATGTCGGAGGCCCGCAAATTCGACTCGAAGATGATCCGCAAGCTCTATTCTTTCTTCTACAGGCGCCTGCGCAAAGTCCTGAAAGCGGAAGGTGGAGCAATCGAACGTTGAATTTTGACTGCACTTTTAGTTGTCGCTCTTGAAATGGATTAAAGTTATTTTCTCTGCAGTTCGTCGCGGGTTTTGATTTCTTTGAACGTTTTTACGACCCACTTGGTCTACTTCATAAACAAGCCGGATTTGAGCTCGAGCGGACATCGGGAACATACTCAAACACCGACTGCATTTTTAGCTGTCGGGGAGGGTATGGAGTGCTTTTGTCGACTTTGTTTGATACCCCCGAGTGCTCACTGAAACGGTAGAACGCTAAGGCGCGCTTCACTAACGTTTGGGTGCGATTGAAACTCGGCGAATTGTCAGTTTCTGGACAAAGAGTGCCTACTTACTCCATTCTGCTCATAAGAGCCCAAGAAGAACGAAGGCGAACAGTTTAAGTCGCATGCCAACGCGGGCTTTGGGCATGAATGTGCGCAGAACGTTGTTAAACATTTGCGAACGGTGCCGAACAGTCTGTTTTGAGCCCAGAAGGCGGAAAAGTGAGTGCTGGTTGCGGCACCCAAAGAAGCCGACCGCAAAGTAGGAGTGCAGGCCCCCACTATTGAACGATCCATTGCTCCTCGGAAACCGATTGTTTCGAAAATCTAAAACAGTGGAAAGAAGAGTAACCACGTGCTCGACATTTCTGCCAAGTTTCAGAAGATTGCGTCCACTCATGGCCGATCCCGCCCGCTTTTACGCATTTTGAGAGAGTCGGTTCGCGTAAGCCGCAGTGGCCAAGTGGGCAAAGAACAACAACAACATGCAGTGCGCTGAAAAGTCCAGGTTCTGCGCCTTCGGATGAGCCCGCCCACGTATTCTCACGCCCGATAGGCGATGAGAACGACGGATTTCAAATTCGCCGAAATTTCCAAACCGACACAAAATTTTCGGTCCATGAGCCTGAGATTCGGGCAACTCCTCCAGACCCAAGTTCAATTTTAATAGATGCGCCAGACCCTTTTCTAGGGAGGATCTTTTTTGTTTTTGGAATGAAATTCGGAGAGCCGAGAACGGCGCCTCCGAGTGTGGACCTCTTCGATTTTTCGCCTCGACCTTTCGCCTTTGGGCGATCATAACTTTCTTTAACGGCGTTTCCTGATGATGGCATCAACTGATAAAATGTTCCTTGTTTCAAAGCGCATCTTTTCGTCCACTGAGCGGGTGAATTTGGCCGTGCGCGAAAAACGGTACGGCGGGGAACGTCGGCACGGAACGTTGAACGTGCCCGCCGGCGGTCGAAATGCACATTTTCGGACTTCGCGCATGCAAGTTACTCTAGCTAGAAAAAAGTTCAGCTCGATTAAACCAACGGCTAAAAAGTTGAGAGGGCGAAGGGGACTGACAAACGCACCGGTTAGCGCCGTTTACGGGGGGATAACAAGTATTTTAATTGAGGTTGCAACAGTTTGTTTATTTTCAAGGCTGATCGATCACGCACTCGCCGCAATTTCAAGCCAAACGAGAAGCGAATCCCACTTGTGCATTTGCGTAATCGAACAAAAGACAGTGCTTTCGGAGCAAGGTAGCGGGCAGAAAGAAGAAGTCGATGCCGGAAGTGAACGAAAAGGCCACATCACACATGTCTTCTCCGCTGTTTGCTGGGTAGATGTAGTCCGTTGAAACACCAGGCACTTCCTGCCCCATGGGTGGCCGTCTGCTCGCACTCAAAAAGAACCGATTGGTTTCTTCCTGCAGTAGAACTTCCTTTCCGCCTGCTGACTCACTCTACGGAAGGACGAGCTGTACCGGAAACTCTGCTTTACGACGAGTGCCACACCTCCGTGAGCGGGGAGGCCATCGAGCGGTGGTTCCGGTTCGCCGTCAATCCGTACATCAAGCGGCCGGGCGTCGTGAGCGAGAAATTCGAGGACCTGATCGTCGTTTCAATGCGGAGCATGCGGAACTTCCAAGCGAACGGAATTAACCTTTCCGATTTTTCGATCTTGTGTTAACTTGCGGCTTTGCGAACTGGTGGGCGCTTTGCTATGTTCTTTACGCTTTCTTCTTCCAACGGTAGTCTTGTACCCGAAGAACGAACGCTTGAAACACCAACTGAATCGCTTGTTCCGCACGATCCAGCGTTTCTTTGGAAACTCGGACAACGACCTCGCGGTGTGCATTGGAAGCTTCGTTCTGTTGATCAGCAAGATCGAAGTCGTCAACACTCGTTTTCCACCCCCCACTCACTCTCCTTCTTCAGGTTGTCGTCCGGGGCTACACCGAGTGGGAGATTCTCATGCAACTGAACAGCCAGATGGCCGTTCCGAACGAGAGCGAACAAGAAAAGGCTCAGCGGATCAACGTGATTACTTTCGTCGATTCTCTCTTTGAACAACACTCTGGTTGATGACTTTGGACCAGCATAAATGCCAAGTGCTCTTGCAGTTGCATCCGTTTCACTCGACCAGCAGTAAACGGAGCAGACGAACTATCGGCGTCAACGGAATTGATTCTTGGGCTCGTTGACCAACTGCAAGCAAAAAGAAGCGTGAGTAAGAAACGTTCCCTCGTGGATTTCGGCGAATCCCGCCTTCATGCACAACTTAGTGGCTGGCACGCACGTGGAGCCCGTGAGACAGGCGAAGCAACGATTCGCGTACTTGCCGTTCGATTGAGACGAAAACAACAGTGTGATCGATCGAAAACCAAACGCTATCGAACCACTCATTGTTAGCCGTTCCGCTTTTCGATTGATAAGACCGGGTTTATTGCAACAAGCTAATGGCTATCAAAGAGGTAATGTGTTGGATGTTGAAGGCGTTCAAGAGGAGCAGGCGGAGCATTCATTTTCAAAGTACTGCAAGGCGTATTGGATTTTGCGCGATTTTTGAGCGCACGAGTTCGATCGCTGAACCCCGCCGAGAGATTCTCGAAGTGGGTAGTCGGGGAAGATGAACTCGACATTGGAGTAATTTCTGTTCGTGAGCAGCTCGCGCTTCAGCGGACGGGCTTCGAGGTCTTTCTGCTCGTACCAACAGTGCTGAATGGCTGAAAGAACGGCGGAATTCTTGTGAAGGAAGAGGAAGAAGAGGCGTACCCCCCGATTGGTTTTTGACGCTCACTTTCAGCCGTCCAAACTCAAAGTCCGAGAACCGCACGAGCAGCGTAGAATACGGGCACGCTCTCAACATCTGCTTCGCCTTCTCCTTCGCGCAGAAGCCGACGATCAGCCCGTTGTTCCACATGTCGCGCATGTGTTTGTTGATCATTTCGGCTGCAAAGCGGAGCGCATTGATCGAGCTACTTTGAACGTTGACCGCAAACCTGTTTTGAAGAACCACTCGTAGAACGGGACCTGAACCGCATGCATGAGAAGAACAAGAGAAAGCGGCGCTCACCAGTTGCCACTCGCGTTCGGTCTGCGATCTTTTCTTCAAACGGTACTTCTCTGCGACCATCAGTTGCCTGCAATTCGCACAGACAATAGAGCTTTAAAGAGAAGAGAACGAACGTGAAGTTCTCCAGTTTGATTTGACCGTTCGAGTCCGGCTCCAAGCGTTGGATCAAGTGATGCTTCATGTTCTCCTCGAAAGCCCTGGGCTTGACGACTGAAGGCGGTTCGTTGGCCTTCTGCGGAGGTTTCAAAAACGACTGGAAGCTCATCTCCAGCGCATCGGCCATCTCCGCCCACGAAACGACCATCGCCGTCGGCGTCTTACTCAGCGGTTTGCGCACCAAATCCGCAAAAGAACCTGAAAGCGGAAAATCGTTGGAGGCAGAGGACGACGAACGCACGCTCCAAGAACAAAACCGCGTCTGCTTGCGCGTTGGGCGCCACAAGAAGCGCGAATGGAAGCGAGATTTTCTTGCCGATCAGCTCGATCCCATACTTGGCGTTCAATCGAATGCCGTAGCACAAGCAATAGCGTTTGCCGACCACGAACGGGCGCTTAATGTCGTCCTTTTTTAAGGCAAACTGCAAGCGAGTGAGTGAGAGATGCAACGTAATTCGCCAAGAACGAACCATGCTGTTGAATTTGCTCGCAAGCCCGCTGATCGGGTGGGTGTGAAAGGCAGAGGATCGCCTCTGAAGCAGGAAGTGCTCGTCTTCGAACACCTCGTAGTCGGCGTTTGCGTACAGCCGTTCTGCCGTGTCGTCCGTGACCAACTGGCAGTGGACGGGGAGGTTCTCCGCGCTGGCGTGCAGGCCGAACGCTCGGCCGCCCAGAACGCTAAAAAAGAAGGAGTGAATGGACATACGCGCGACCATCTTGCTAACCGAATCTCCGTGTCGAACCAAAAGCGAGAGTAACGCTTATGCTGCTTGGCCTCCCCGCACTTGACGACCACCGGCGGCGGCTGTTTGGAGACTACGATCGAGTAGTAGAGGAAGTCGGTGGCCAGGTCGAGCACCCGCTCGAACGAGTCCCCGTAACGCCGAGTGGGGAATAGCCCGATCAAGTGCCCCAATCTAAACGCAACGCCCCGCATTCAATGCAACCGACTAGAAGAACCTACTGGCTCAACGTCTGCTCCAACAACTGGCCGAAGAGTTCGAACTGCGCGTCGATCGACGACAACAGCGCGTAGTGCTGCTGTTGGGTCCAAAGACAGGCGATCGTCAGCTTCTGCTGCCGCACGGCCCAACTGCAAGGAGTGGAGTCTAGGCACATCACTCTTCTGACCACCTACTTGCACAACACCTCGTTCAGCAAGTAGTTCTTCTTCGTTTTCAATGCGTCCAGCAGGTTATCCAACGTGCCGTCTAGACGCTACAAAGAGCGATCGGTGTGTAAGTAAAAAAGCTACTCCAAACCGAGAACAATTGAGCTTGGTCGTGGATGCTGATCGTGTAGGCGGACAGGAGGTCCACGACGTGCACAAAAACCTGAACCCCGCCGTTTGTTGCAAAAAGGGGAGTGAACCCACTTTAAAGAAGTCCGCCGTGTTGTTGTGCTTTGCAACGAAATCCGGGTCCCGTGCGGCGGCCTCTGCGGCGGGACTGCTCAACGGAGTGGGAAACGGCGACTGAAAGTCCGTTGCGCAATCCATCGCGTACTCGGAGCTGCTCATTGCGACCTTCAATCAGAAGAGTAACGAACGATCTCGAGCAAGAGAAAACGCAAGCGAAAATGATTTCAAAACGTGATCAAACGGCATCGTGCGCATAAACGAACAAACACCGCAAGTGTGGACTGGAGACCGCAAAGAAGGGGCGTCCGGAAGGAAGCAGGTTTTCGTCATGTGCGCGAACCGGCCGCCCGTTCCCTCACCCCTCGGTTTTGCTTTTATGCTCCTTTTTCCCTTGAATGCGCCGCCCGAACACGCCCGTCGAAAAAGCGAGCCGTCTTCAGCGAATAGCTCGCCCTTTCGCTTCCCCGCCATCAATCACGGCCGTCCGCCAGCGAGTGAAGTTCAGGAGTGCACCCGCCCTGACCAACGGAAGATCACAAACAAAAAGTAAGAAACAAACTAGAGACGAAGAAGTGATCTCGCAATGATTACCAATGGATTACTCGTTACTTTTCAATTGTTTCAATTGCCCTCATCCCTCGCTTCCTGTTCATTCGATCTGCTGCCAGCGTTGTGCTTTGTGTTCGTTGTGCACAATCAAACTAATGAGTCGGTATGGGAAGGCCGGAGCGAAGATTTCATGAATTTGTGGGCCTTACTCACCACTTCCGGTTTTCTCTTTGCTCGTGAGCATGGACGTCCACAAAAAAACGTTTCGTTATATTGTGTTCCTGTCAGACTATATTCCAAGCCGCTCGAGGTGACGCGTGTTGCTCCGGTTCAACCAAGGAATACTGCCGATAATCGACCGTCGATTTATGTGTTGGCTTATTGAAGCAGTCAGCGTTTGCTCTCACGTCCGCTTTTCTATCGGAATTGTGTGTCAGAAATAATGCGTTTGACCTGACTACAGACGAACAAGAAAACGGAAATCTTTTTATTTTGCTGAATAATCGACTAAACATTCGACTAATCGGAAGCTGATCGACTCGTCTGGTTTTCATTGATCATTCGAAGGCGCCGTCGTCGGTAGGGAGTGGCGGCGTGTTGTCCGGTGTTTCGAACGAACGACCGGCGGACGAGTGGACTGAAAGGAACGATTCAGAGTGGTCGAAAAGAAGCGATCACCTTCGCAGTATCGACGCAGATTGGGCTGACCGATTGGATGTTGAAGGGCGAAAGAGAGTGGTCGGCGGGGGAACCGGAGGATTGAGCGACATTCGAGTTGTCCACTTTAAAATCGCCGTTCAACGCTCCTTCCTTCCCTTGTTCCGAGCAAGCATTCGCGCCGTCATCCGAGCGTGTTTCGACGAACACGTGCGTGAAGGGGCTCGTCCGACTTCTGACGGGCGCCGGGCCAAAAAGAAACAGCGGTTCGTCCACGCCTGCAGCTGCAACAGCGTTCGCTTCCGATCCACCGCTTTTTTCCCCGCCACTTCCGCTTGCGTGTTCATTTGAAGAAGCAGTAGAAGAGTGGGTAGTTCTCGCGGTCGACGTCCTTGCGGACATCAAATCCCGTATCCGTCCTGAAGCCAGCAAATTAAACCGAAAGAACAGGCGGCAAGCCGAACTACCTGGCCGCCTTCCGCCTTCCACCCACTGCTCTCCTTCTTCTTTGCTGCAGGCATCGGCGCTTTCGATCGACGGGGTCGTGTAGGTTGCGCGGAGTTCGAACGAGAGCGGAGATTCGTCGCGGACACTGCAATTCTTCTCGTTTCTCCAGTTCTCCGTGCTCGTCATCGAATTCCACGGCTGCAGGAAAGCTTTGATCAAAATGGGTTTCTTTCTCTCAACCACCTTCCCGCTTCTCCACGTCACATAGATCGTGTAGCCGACGGCGAGCGGAATCACGAACAGCGGCCCGATCATCACGACGAAAGCGACGTCCTTGAAGTGCTGTGGAAGATTTATCGTTCTGAACCGGATCGGCTCGTCGGTGGCCACCGACAGCACGAAAAGAATTTTCAAAACAAAGCAGTTAAAAAGTGTCAATCAAAACTGACCGTCAATATGAGTGGAGAGAACAGACACCACGAGTACTTGATGTAGCCGCCGGTTGGGCCGAAGAAGTGCAGCGTTTTCTTAGCGAGCACGTACCCCTGACTCCTCCACGGGGCGGACCACTGGGTGGGTGGCGGCTTCACTCGCAGCATCCTCCCAACGTCCAGCAGGAAGCTGTTCACTCCGTAGATGTAGCAGACGACGAAGAGCGTAAGCAGGGACAGCGTGAACGAATTCCAGTTGGCGTTCAGGTTCTCGATCGAGTGGAAAATGAAAATCCCGCCTTTAACACCCGAATTGAGTGAGTGTATGGAAAGGAATGAACGTGCCTGGAAGCAGAACGGAAGGCCGAGCAGGAAGAAGGCGACGCACAAGCCGACGAGCAGGCGGGTCTCCACTTGCCTGCTTTTGGTCCCGGATTGGTCCATAATCGACGAGGAGATCATCTTCAGCCTGCACGCAACAAAAGACATGATATAAAGAGGGGAAAGTTTGACGGACCACGCGAACTCCGCGTCCAACGCAGAAAGTGTGACCATCCCGAAGAAGAGGGCCGCCCACAGCCAACCCGCTTCTTTTGTCGAGGTCACGCCCGGATAGGCGGTGAACGCAAGGTACAGCTGATCGTATCCTGAAAAGCTGCTTATTATTGAGTTGTCCAGAAAGTTTCCAAACGAGGGTCGGCCGAGCGACAACTTGTCGTGTGGTCCAAATGAGTGCGTTTATGCGAATTCGATCAAACATCGAGCGAAATGAAGCGAACAACAGAGGTCATTTTTGTTTCGATCAAGCGACGCAACCGGCCAATCAGCCGAGCTCCGTTCGGAAACTTTCTGGACAACTCAATAAACGACGGACGAAAGAGCTTACTGATGGTGGCGTTCACGAGTCTTCCTTGAGCGGTGGCCTGAAAGCCGAGGAACTGGAAGACGGCCGTGGCGCAGAGGACGCTTGTCAGCGAATTTCTGAACGCCCATTTATTCCGAAAGGAAGAAATAACGCACATGACCACGAGCAGGAAAGCGTCACGGTAGACGTTGTTTCGATAGCGACTGAAGGAAGCCATTGAGATCAACGGGCCCGCGTCGATGCCCAGCTCGTAAAAGATCTGCTCGGCGGCCGCCTTCCAGATCTTCGCACACGTGGAATGAAAACAGCAATCAAGTAGGTGGACTCACCTTGATGTTCCACAGCTTCTCAAAGTCCGGGTAAAAAAGATAGTAAAGTCCCTTGTTTGCGCCTTCCAAAGTCGACCCGCGAATGAGCAGGATCACCAGCTAAAAGCGGACCATTGCAACCGATTGCCGCTGCAAGAAACGAACAATGAAGTAGGGGATTGTGGCCGTGAAGGAAGTCGCCCATCCGATAACGCCAATGCCTTTGAACACTCCCAAGCAGACCAAAGTCCTCGCGAAAGCGAGTGGGATGACCAGCTGCAGTAGCAGCCATAAACCGATGAGAATCCTCTTCTTCCTCACTTGCACTTGAAGCTTGCCCATGTTTGTGAAGTCCGTAGACGTTCGGTTCAACATTTGGTTGCTGAAAGCAGAAAAACCAGTGAGAAGTGAGCACGAACGAGAACAAACTGAAAGAAGGCCTCTGGTGAGGTCATTGAATCATTATGCTCAAAACACGTGGTGAAGTTCTCGGTGTACACGGAAACGGAAGTCATCTTGCAGCAGGGGTAGTCTCGTCTCCAATCTGCAAGCATTCGTCAGATCGTTGCTTTTTCTAAACCAAAGAACCCGAATAAGAATAGCAGTGACTCCACGGAAGATCGTGCTTGAAAATGCCCTGCAGCGAGTACCACAAGTAGGACAACGACCAGGAGACGATCACCTTCAAGCAAGAGATGTATTGGAAGCAAGCAAGAGTGCTTGCATTGTAGTAGACGGAAACCGGAATTGCTAACAGAACCAACGCCCATCCGATGCCTGCAATCTTCTTTCATTCCAGCTGCAAAATTGGACTCCAACCGTTGGAAATGGGCATCATCTTGCGGAAGGCGCCGCTGACCGAAAGTCCCGAGTACTGGCCGATGCAAAGGTGGAGGTACACAAGCG
The DNA here is from genome assembly GCA_024699865.1 of Aphelenchoides fujianensis. Classification (NCBI taxonomy): domain Eukaryota; kingdom Metazoa; phylum Nematoda; class Chromadorea; order Rhabditida; family Aphelenchoididae; genus Aphelenchoides; species Aphelenchoides fujianensis. Next base: position 240,202 of record JAMPIO010000146.1, on the reverse strand, counting down.
GGAAGCCGAAGACACACAGCGAGATCGCGTACGGGACGAAGAAGATGCCGCCGTGCTGGTATATCATGGCCGGGAAGCGGAGCATGTTCCCGACGCCCACAATGAAGCCCAAACATGACAGGAAGAATTGGATCTGAACGACGGATTGCAAGCAGAAAGTGGGGAGTGAACACACCTGCGTGTTCCACAAGCTGTGCGCCTCGTCGTCCGTTTTGTTCGGCGGTGAATTCCGCCACTCGACTCTTCTCTCTAGTTCTTCGATCCAGACCACGCACTTTGCGTACAAAAAGGTGGCCATCTCTTCTTCCACCGGTGCCAATTCGCGGCAGGTTTGGAGGCGCACGCGAATGTCCTGCAGAGAAGAATAAGGTCAAAAGAAGAGAGTGGACTCACGGCTAGTCGATCGCGAAGACCCTCGAATCGTTGCAGCGCTTCCACGCGCTTCTCCAGCAACTGCAGTCGAGCCGAAAGCGTCGCGTCGGCCGCCAGAACGACCGCCGAGTCCGTGTACCCGTTGTGTGAAAAGAAGCGAGACATTCCGCGAGCATTCAAATCGGCGAACAATTCCTGGAACGATCGCTATGCTTTCGACGCTAAGCAGGAACAGCAATCGAATGCGAGCAAGGAACACCTGTTGAACTCCAGCAGGAATCTTGCGTGAGAATGCCTCAACGCGACCGGACCGCTACTCCACCGACCAAAATCCCGAGAGCGGCATGAACGAAGTGGGCGGACCAAACGCGGAAAACGTTACGCTCAAGGTCACTCGGTTCTTCCGTCCGCTCGCTCGCTCGCAGGTCTTTGGCGAAAACGATTTCCGCGCCACCGAAACGCGAAACGACAAAAACGAGCGCATTCGCACGCCGTTCGCAGAAAGCGAGCAAAACACAGGCGGCGGGCGAACGGGACGGCCGGTCGGGCGATCAATCAAACCATCTTCTTCCGCTTCTCCCGCTATCGAACTGTTTGCTTCTGACAAAACACGCGTGAACGAAACGCGTCATCTTGCGCGGAATGCCAAGGCAAAGCGATTGAACGGTTACTGCGGGAAGGTGTGGAGGACGAGCAAAAAATTATTAAAAGTGAGGACCAAGCAGTTCGTTTGGACATTCCGCGCAAACAACGGCCAAAGAGAAGCGGTCAAGAAAACAGTCGACCGAAGTACGCGCGCCTGCGCGACACCTTCTTTCAACTTCTCATCAACTAATATTCGACTGGCAGTCGGCTCTTGTCGGCCGTTCGACAGCGTGTATTTGCTCCGTTCTTATCTGCGACTACCATTAATCTTTTGGTGCCGTCTGCCTTAACCCAAGTGATCGTGAACATCTCGCCGTTCTCCCGTTGTGTAGCTGATTAGGGTCAAACGAGTATAAAACCGGTTTTATCAACAAACTCGGTGCATTAAGCAACAAGAAATGCCATGTTAATCAATCGACAGATGTTCAGCAGGAGTAGGGGCACCTCCACGAGCCGGGATTGCGTTGCAGTTCGGAGAGAATCGGCTGGTGCCCGTTCAACGACAGGAGCGTCACGAACATTCCGAAGCGATCAGTGACGGCCTGAACGTGAGACTATCAGGAATGAACCCGCCTACACTCAAACGAACGTCGAGGCTCTCCGACAGTCGAATCACGGCATTCAGACGGCCGGCCGGGTTGTCGAATTTGTTTTTGGAGTGGTTGCGGAGGGATTGGAAGAGAACGTCGATTTCTTCGCGCACCACCGCCCAGCTACCAATTGCCAGTCGATAGGCTGAAAAGAAAGGAGTAAGTGTAGCTGATAAATGGTCACCTTCTTTGTAGACAATCACTTGAAACACGGCGGCCACCTCGTCGTCGTCCAGCCGGGCAAAGTGCAGTTGGCCGGCCACGTTCAGCAGCTCGCCGAACAACTCCAGAGCGGACCTGCAGCCAAGGGCTGATGAACGGAAGGAAAGAGGCTCACTTTGCGCACGTCTCCGCGTCGAACAGGCGGGGGCAGGAGCGAAAGAACGAGAAAACCGTTTGGAAGTCGACAGAGAGATGCGACTCGTCCACGTAGAAGACCGCGTACTTTCGGTCGCCCCCGTTGCGCGCCGTCGTCGTGATCGTCTGGAAGCAGAGCCACGGGTAGAAGAGAGCACAGGCGAGTTCGTCCTGCAAACAACCACTACGAATTGAGACATCGAAATCGCTGCACTCACAATCGACTCCTCTTCAAGACCCATTTGCCGGCAGACGGTCGCTTTCAGGAAGCTGGTGAGCACGAAGTACTCGCCTTTTGTCGCGTTCATCACCTCCCGAAAGCTTGGGTTTGATTGGCCCCAAAGAACGTTTGCCTAAACGAAACGAGGAGTAGAATGGAGAAACGGACAGCCCACAGAAGAACTCACCGAACGGCCGCCCTGCACCTCGACCGCGGCCTGGAAGCGGCGGACGTACGCGTCGCGATGGTGGCCGGCGAGCTGCTCCAGGCGGGGCAGCCGCTCAAATTCGGCGATCTTTGCGGGCGAGATGCGTTCGATGGCCGTCTTGATGCTCATGCCCGCACGCACACACGCCACCATCCTGCACGCCTTGCAGAGGTAACGGGGATCGGAGAGGTGGAGAGCGCATTGCTTCCCTTTGTTGCACGTGTACGCCTTCTTTTTGCGCACCGTCCTGCAGGCAGTGCGCATCCACAAGAACCGTTTGCATGAACCAACCGCCTCATAAAGGCCGCACACCCGTTGCAGGCCAGCGCGCCGAGCAGGCGGTTACGCGCTTTGCCTCCACAGATCCCGCATTTTTTCGATTGCAGATGGCCGTCGTGACTGCCGATTAAGGGCACGGAGAAGGTCTCCGAATAGTCGGACAGTGTGGAATCGCACGAGTACATGGCTGATTCGTTAAGTTGGAGTGACAGGAACAAGAGAGTAGAGTGAACGGTGTTCTCCACAGCTGGGAACCCCGTTTTTATGCTGCCGGAAAAGCGACAAGCCTCGTACATTCCAAAAGTCCGAACCATGCGAGCGGAACGCAAGCCAAAGCATACACGATTTCAGTTTCTCTTCAATGACTCGGTCCGCCCCATACAAAACGGGCGGAGTCCGGCGATCGGTGTGCTCAACTCTTGCCTCTCGTGTGCGGCCGCCGGTCGGGACGTCGAAGCATCACTCGTTTCACAATCGACGCTCCTCTGCGCATTCGGCGAGTACAGTGCGTGAAAGTTGTTTACCCGATTCGACCATACGGTAACTGTAAGAATACGCTGCTTCTGTGTGCTTCAAAACGGAAGAGGATCGTTATGGTTCGAAAACACGCGGACACGCCCTGCGATGAACACCCGGCTTGTATTGCCGCAATAGATGGAAAAAACCAAAAGCGTCAGTACCAGCATGAGAATTCAAGTTTTCGACCACTGGACGTCCATTACAATGAGTGATTGCAATGCTCGGTTTACGGTGTTTTTCTTGGCATTTGTTGTTGTCTGACGTTGCCGCCAACTGTAAGTGATTCGAGTTGTTTTGCCAAGTGTGTGCAAGTGCCCAGTCTTTGCTTGCTGACCGCATCCCAACATTTCCGTCCGGTTTCGTTACTTTCTTTCAGTACGGTAGCCAGCGCTCCGGTCGAATCAAAGAAAGAAAGAATCGACGAGGTCAGAGAACCGATCGATCACTCCGAACGGCGACTGTTCGAACTGCGCGTTTCGTCGAAACCGTGGGTGCGGCGCATTCGTTTGTGCGAGCACATTCCCGTCAATTCGCGCGGCGTTCGCAATCGATTGATCGTAAATGTTTTCCAAACGTGGCGCAAAGGAACGCGGTCCAACTGCGCAAGCGATGGCATCACTTCGTTCGTTCTCGCGCTCTTTTCAAAACAAACAAGTCGATCAAACGTAGTGGCTTGTAAGTTTTGAAACTGAAAACAGAAGGAATGCCAAAAGCGCCCCTTGGCGCAGCAGAAACCACAATTAAACGAGCGGGATGATCACCGTCTGAACTTTTTTCGTGTAGTCAGACAAAAGCAAATCGAAGGTTGTTGCTGTGTTCGGAGTGGACGAACGATTGGAGACTTAAACGTTGGTCCATCCTTGCAGGTGATGAATGGCCTTGGGCGGTGTTGAAATGCCTAATTTCGAAACGAATACACAGGGAAGTTCAAAGAAATAAACCGATTGCGTAACCGGCAGCGAGCACTCCACCCCGCAAGTTTTGAGATCGGAGTGCATTCTTTCTGCCGGTTGCTTGATTGATTGTTTCCGCAAAAAAAGGCAAGATTCGCGTAAACAACCGTTCACAGGCCGAAGAAACAAATGCGCGGGCAGACTTCGACGTGCTCCCTTTTCCGCGTCGCAAGTTCGACCAGTTGAGCGCGTTTTACGGCCCGCCCGAACGGTTCGCGCGGGTGCGTTCGCCGAGTTCACCGGCGTGTTCGCCAAACGCCTAAAAACGCCCGTCGCGTATGCAAGCGAAAGTGAGGGCGAGTGGACAACAACCACAAGCAACAAAGGATTGTGAAATCAGCAGTTTTCCGTTTGTTGTTGATGCGAAGACGCCGCAACCCTGTCGACGAAATGCGGGTCTAATTTGTTGACCTGCGGGTTGGTTGTAACACCCGACCCGATGATCCAACCCGAATGCTCGACCCGTGTTCGGCGAATTTGCGAACGCGGAGAACATTAACGCAAAAAGGAAAAACAGCGCAGGCAAGAACAAATGGGCGGTTGTAGAAGAAAGATTCATTGCCTGATGCAAGTAATTTGAGGTCGGAACGAAAGGGCTGTGAACAAAACCAGCTCACGAACAACTCTCGCGATAAGCAGACGACTTCCGTTGGCTGCCGCTAGTCCGAAATTTGTGGGCTAATGGTGAGATCGCCGGTAGGACCTCCAAGCAGGTGCTGTGTTAGAGACATTTAAAGTTGACGGGCGGCTGCCCCCGGCCAGGTGAAATCCGTACGCTGTTGAACGCAAACCAATAACGAAGAACTTGAGCACTGCTTTTCCACTCGCGAGATGTCCGCTCCAAGTTCCGCACTCACCGAATGGCCGCTGGTCCTTTCGTCCAAGCGATTCCTCCTGTTCTGCGCGTGGTTCGAAGTCGTCTGTGCGTTGTGCACGGGCCTCCTCTTCGGTCTGCTCGTCTACGCGGTCGTTTGGCACTCGCCGAAAGCGATGGGCAACTACCGCTTCTACCTGCTGCTCAACGGCTTTCACAGCGTGTTTGTCGGTAGGATGGAACTGCCGATTTGAGTAATGAGTTAGCTTTTTCCGTTTAGACTTGGGCATCGCGCTCTTGCAACCCGAGTACTTCTTCCCGCATCCAATCCTCACCGTCCGTGACCCTTGCTCCGGCTTTTCGGTCAGTTCCTAAAGGCTATCAGCAGCTGAGATCGCTTTCAGTCGTGCCCCGAAATGAGTGTGCTCCTCATTCGGCTCGTGATGTGCGCGATGTCAGGTTGGTGCGCAGAATAGAGCGGTTCCTGACTGGATTCAGGGTCGGCTTTGACGACGGTCTACCTCTTCGGCTACCGCTTTGTGCAGACCACCGGCCATCGATGGCTGCCGCAATTCACGTGTTTCCGCACGTACCTCTTTCTTTACATCCTATCAACCGCATTTGCGGGCGTCTTCATCGGAGTTCCGATTTTCTCTGCGAGCACAGGGGAGCTGAACGTGATCGCCGCGTGGGTGGAATTCGACCCGGAGATCGTGCGGCGAGTGCGTTCGAGGGTGGCGATCGGATTGGTTGCGAACGTTGGTCCTTAAAAAATGAAGATTGGACGACAGCTTGCTTGCAGGAGGACACCCGCAACATGCTCTCTTTTGGGATGGGCTCCATAGTGATCCTCGTGATCGCTGCAGACGTGATCATCTTCTTCTGTGCTTCGGGCGTGTACCGTTTCATGCGAGAGCGGGCGAACAGCTTCAGTCCCCAAACGCTCCAGCTGTATCGCTCACTGATGCGCTCGCTGATTTACGAGGTGGTTCTTTCGTACTCGGCGGTCTTTTTGGGCTTCGGCCTGTTCCACTCGTCGCTGTTTTTCCATTTGAAGTGGGGCCCGGTCTTGTCGACGGCCGCAATCTCGTTTGCTTCCACTCACGGCGTGCTCTCGCACGTCTGCATCCTGCTGACCATTCGCTCCTATCGCGGTGAGTTGCAAGAAGGGAAGCCTCATGGATGTCGTTTGCAGAAGCAGTGGTCAACTTGCCGAAACGAATCCAGTGCATTAATCGTCTCTTTACGGAACGCACAACTCGAGTGGCTGCCGCCTCTTCCGTCCGAACGATCTCAACTCGAAGCAATCGACGGTCGTGAGATGGGAAGAGAGTAGCCTTACTTTCCGCCACTGCCGCTCTGTTCTTCGAATAAAATATCTGCTGTACATTATTTTTTGCATGCTTTATTCCTCGTTTTATCAACGATTACACTTCTTATTGGTTGGACGGACGGCCAAACGACTCCGAAAATCCAATCGACGGCTTTTCGTACGCGACCGCCATGCAGTAGGAGCGCAAGAACGGAGTGCCCAGCTGATATTCAAAAGGGCCGGAAGGCATCGTTGTCCTCGAACGCCACCGCACACTGGCCATCGCCCAGCCCGACCTGCAACGAAAGAACGTCTTTTCACCATTCTCTTGTTCACTTACGTCAAGCACGAGCTCGCTGGAATAAACGGTGAAATTCTGGCCGCCAATCGTGAACACGAAAGGAAGGATCGTAGCCGCTTTCTCGCATGGAATCGAAAGAAGGCCGGTGTCGAAATCCTGGTCGGGCTGCACAATCGCAAAGACCGCCCTGTAGAGTTCGGAGTCCAGGATGATGGTGGAGAGGCCGGAATCCACGATTCCTTTGCCGTCTTTTTTGTTCTCATAACGATCGAAGTAGAACCTTAAACATCAGATTGCTGACAAAACAGATTGAGCTAAGAGCTACCGGTAAACGTCAAAGTAGTAAAATGCGTTGTAAAGAGGTACCAGCGGCACGAACGTGAAGGTTGGTTCGCAGTAGCGGGCGCTCGAAGCCCCAAAAATGAGCACTCCGTCTTGTTGGGAAGAATTCTTCGGCGAGTGGTAATTGCAAGAAAGACAAGTGGGTAAAAGGAATAAGTGATCAAGAGAACCAACCTGTCGATCCACAATGTGTAGTTCTTCGACTCCAATTGGCTCATGATCCCTTGGATCGGAGATCGGACGTCCACTGGAGGCTCATGCGATTCGAAGTACCAATTTAAACTGCAACGAGCAGATTGGAGTCATCTACGAAAAGAACGAACCCGAAAAGTCCGTCGGCAGGCGGCTGTTCGATCCCGCGGTAAGCGGTGTGGGAGTACACGTAGTCGACCACACCGAACGATTGAGTGAAAGTGAAGCCGGCTACCTGCAGTTGAGTGAGCAGTCCAAGGCAGAATGAGTAGCTTACGGTCATCGTGTCCTCGTACGTGCTGCCAGTAACGGCGAATGCACCTTCTCTGTCGGAAAAGTAGGCGTCCACGAACTCGCGTGTGCTCGAAGCGCTAAACAAGAAAATAAGGCAGTAGAAAGAAGAAGGAAACAAACGTTGTGTTGAACGTCCGCCGGTCGGGTGAGAGCGGAAAGTTCGAACAGCACGAGGCATTGAAGACGTACGCCTGGTAATCGCCGCTCGCGACCTCCAGATCGAACTTCTGGGCTGCAGACAAAAAAGAGTGCGCAGATTAAAAAAAAGCAAACTTACGCGGCGTCCCGATGCTCACTTCGGCCGTGAAGAAGTCGTCTAAAAGAAACAGATCGTTATTCGTTTTGCTTTTTTTCTACTCACTTAAGTAGCCGGTGCGGAAGTTCCGGTGTTGCTTGAGAGGTTTGGAAGGCCTCGGCGTCGGCGGTCCTTTGTGACGCTTGAGCGGTAACTCGACGCTCTCGACCACTCCGACCGAGAGAAGGAGTACGAGAATCACGAGAAGGTTCATCACAATTCTTCGATTCTTGCTTTTTCTGCCGCTGCTCGAGTTTAAATGCTCCGTCGATTGTGAGCGGACAGAAAACGATGACGCCTGTAAGTCGGCTGATTTACTCACGTCAATCGCGGCTTGATGACAAGCACAAAACGGGTCGATAAGAGCCCATCCGTTGATTCTTCAAGTCATCAACTCGGTTGTCATCGTCGCCGAAAAGTTCGTCGCTTATCGCTCGGCGATGCGGGTTGCGGGGTTTTCTTGCCTGCTTTTGTTCCTGTTCGTTTCTTATCGTTTCTGCCGAGAGCGGTCGAGTAGAAACGCGCGGAAAAGTGAAAATAAACGAGGACAGAGGCGGCAGGTTCACTCTTTCGAATCGAATAAAGCAAAGCCCAGCTCTTTTATGTTCATTGATCAGTAGTCGAAATCACAACCACGCCGGAGGTTTTTGTACACGAATCGGGCGTGAACATTCGAATAAGACCTCGTCGATAGGGCGCGAACAGAAGAATCGTGATGGTCGCATTGACGGTCGGCGGCCAGGTTTGCAGCACCTGACTGATCGGAGCGGCGTAGGGAACATAAGCGCCGGTAAGAGTAGAAATGAAGTTTGAGATGTATGGCAGGAGGACGACTAGCGGCAAGAGGGTCTAAACAAACCGTAATAAGCAGTTCCCTTTTCAGCCTTCCCTCAGCCGAACCTTTATTCCGAGGCACCACGAGAATTGCTGGAGGAGATGGCGTGTTCTTAAGGACATTGCCGCTTCTTGCTTCTTCATCGTCCGAATCGAGGCAATTCCAACGCCCACGGCGAGCACGTAGCACGCGAGGGAAAAGAAAAGTTGAATCGATGCGGAAAGCCGCCCCAATTCCGCGGCAACCGGCAACACGATAACGTTCGACGCGTTCCCGAGTGCATCAAGGTCGAATTTTGGAGATTCCAAGAAGAACGAAACGCATTGGAAGACGGTGTTTCCCAGCAACACGCCCACGATCACCAGAAGCCACCAGAAAACCTGGCGGCCAGACGGAGGCACTCGGCTAAACGCACAGAAGAGGGACTAAGAAGAAAACGCAAGATAGAACGAACTTCTTGATGTAAACCCATCGAAACCACATTTCAAGCAGCAGGACAGCACTGACCATTTGCGGCGCTTTCCACTTCATTGCAATCACCACGTGCAGAACGACGCGAGGAAAGTAACGAAGCGGCCCGAAAATGGCGACGACGAAAACAGGCCCGTTCAGTCGGTAGAACTGAGTGCTCTATTGACGCGAAGTACAACAACTGAAAACTCACACCATGTTCCACCGAATAGCATAGCAGGAAATAGAGATCTCCGTAGGCGGCAACCAGAAGCACCGTTTTAAAGGGCAGCATGGAGGCGGGCGATCGCCGAGTGATCAAAAAGATCAACAACAGAATGGACGCGTAGCCAATCGCATAAACGCAAACATTCACCGCCCAGCGTACCCGTTCGAACGCCGTCAGATCGTTTGCTTGAAGAACGGCGTTCTCGAGAGAAGCCGTTGACATCTTCCGAATGAAAAAAGAAAATGCGTATTAAACGGTTTTGTCCTTTGACTTCGGCTTTCGAAGAATGTCAAACGCTAATTGTATTTGTTGTTTTTGAAGTCGCGTTAATCTTTGCTCCTCCGACTTGGTGATGCCATGACGTCAATGATTTAGCGGCCAATTTTGTTGACGCAATGGCTTTTTCGCTGTGCTAAGCAGTGAGCTTGCGCCCGGCCAACCAAAATTTGTGCAGAACTTGTCTCGAGCGGCTACGACGACCGGTCCAAGCGCCAATCTTTGAGCACTCGAGTAGTCTGCCTACCGAACGGAGCGATATTGAGGTGGGCAGAAAGTTTCTTTCTCCGTGGTTTCTAATGCAAATTTCCGTCCCGTTGCGGCCCGCGTGGTGCAGTGGCAAATGGCGACGACTGCCGTGCAAATTTTCGGTCTTCGCCACTCGACCATCGGGGCCACCACGAACAGCGGATTTGCATCAGAAGCCGCCGAGAAAGAAACTTTCTGCCCACCTCAATAAGGACGGGAAGTATAAAAAGCGCCCCAAAAAGTGGTGGCTCTGCTGAAACCCGAAATGCGAGTGCCATTCCTCTTCCTTCTTCTCGTCGTCGTTTACGGGCGCGCAACGGTGATCAACCTGCCATTCGGCGGAAATGTAAGAGAGAGGGATCCTCGTTTGTCTGCCTGCTTTCTGCTCTCTCTCTCTCTTCCGTTTCCTTTGGGCCCCGCCCGCCTGCCTGCGTGTTAGTATATAAAGAAAGACAAGAACGAATAAATCAAGCTTTCGCCCCAGTCGCGTCGTGAGCAGTGGGGACTGAGCGGGGAGCGGGCGAGGGGACTGACCGGCAGGCGAAGAGAATAAAAGCGAGGCCTTCCTGGTTGGAATGAGGAATGAACTTGGAATGACGGCTGGAAGAATGGGCTACCCCAGTCGATCATTTAACTGGTAGCAGCGAGTGAGACCCCACTCGACCCGGGCAGCTTAAAAGGGTCCAACTGCCCCCGTCCTCATCATGTTGTGCCCCACACCCCGCGGGACGACTCGTTCGTGATCGTGTCTTGTCGGCGCGTTTCGAGTACCTACACGTGTTTGCGTTTGATTTCTCTTCGAGTGCAAATGCAATCCGTGAGCGCAGAGATCCCGCGGGAGGTGACGCTCTTTTCTCCGCAAGACGCCGAATCGCTCTCTGCTCACCGTCTGCTCTCAGCGATGACTGACGGGCGAATTCTTCCTTTCTTTGGTTGCCAGTCCTTTATGAGTAATCATCACCCAGCAAGCTTCTCGTATCAGAACCGAATTTTCAACTGCACCGAACAAGCGTACTTCTTTTACAAGGCAGAAGCCGCACAAAAGCACGACGTTCAGCAAGAAATCATGACGATGACCGATCCGAAAGTGATGAAAAGAAAAGGCAAGCTCATTCCGGACACTTCCGAATGGTCAAAGAGACAATTGCAAGTGATGTATGAGATTTGCCGAGCAAAATTCGAGCAGAACTCGCACCTCCGTCGTCAGCTCTTGAACACGCTGCAAATCCGTCTGGTTGAAGCGAATCCGCACGACCGCTTCTGGGGCATCGGTCTCTCGAGAACCGACCCGCGCGTCCATCAGCCGAAGAAGTGGCAAGGTCGCAATCACTTGGGCCGCATTCTCCAACGGATTCGCCAGGAGTTGCGCCAAGAGAACGCTCTGCAGGTGAGGAGCGTTTTGCTTCAATTGCTCATGCGGGAATGCAAGTTGCAAGCAAACTTCTGCTTTCTTTAAAGCGGAGATCCTTTCCGCCTTTGTGCACGTGCTTTTGTTGATGAGCAGACGACCGCTTGGTTCGTCATTCGTGGTCTTTGAGCCGTCGCTCATCGCGACGAGCGAGCGAGTGGCGCGATGATTCACTCGTCTCGTCTCGTCCACAGCAAGCGGCAAGCACGTAGACGAACGGCCCCGATTTTCTCGTCCGGATTTCGTTCGTCGCCGCCGAACAAAAAGCGCGAGGCGCCGGCCGCGACGCGAGGAACGAACGGGCAAGCGAGAAAATCCGGGATGCCCGACGGTCGGCTCGCGAATCGAGAGACAAAGGGGCGGACACCTGGCCGTCGATGCGCCGATCGGCGACGTCCGCGATCCTCTCATTCGCATCCCGACCGACCGGCCGAACACGCCGACCACCGTCGTCTCGCTCCCTGATCGCTCCCTGATCGCTCCTGATCGCTTCCCAACGCTCCAGTGCTCGAGGTCGGTTACTGTCTTGCTGATTGCTGTCGACCCAAAAGTCTGAACAGCCTTGGGCGGGTTCTCCTTTTGGGTCTCGCTTCTCTTCTTTTGCAAGCATGTCTCTTCCCGATGGAGGGGGAGATCTCCCACCCAACGCACCCGATTTGCAAGCAGCCTTTTCGTTGGCCGATGTGGAAAACCGAGTGGCCGGTCCCCATCGCGAGCACATGCGCAAGTGCCAAGCCAGCGAGCAAGCCTGTCTGCGCGCCCTCCGCCATCAGCTCCGCGAACACGCGCAGCTGGAGGCCAACTGTGCGGTCTTCACAGAGCAAGTGGGCAATCGCTTCACGCAGTTGGAGCAGCGAGTGAACGAGTTGAGCACGCGGATCGACCGCGTCGAGTCCTCGTCCACTCACCCGTCCTCCGCGCAGCCCCCCGCAGAAACGGAGGAGCGGCAAACTGTCCGCATGTTCTCGCTCTCCAAAGAGTTCTCCGCTCAGCTGCGCCCGTTCTCCGGCAACCCCGACAGTGATGTCTTGTTTGTGGACTGGTCGAAACGTTTCTCCGATCTGTTGGCCTGCAGCAACCCGAAAGACGAGCCCGAAAAGATCAATCGGCTCAAGGTGTTTTTGGAAGGCGCTGCCCGCCAACACTTCGACACGCTCGCCCCGAACCAAACGGACACGCTGGAACACGCTCTGCAAGCCCTCAAGAATCACTTTCAAAACGAGTTCCACCAAGAACTCGCTCGGGAGAAACTCACCCTTTGCTTCCAAAACCAAGGAGAATCGGTTGCCGCGTTCCTGCACCGCCTCCAGCAAGCCGTTCGACGCGCTCATGTGAATGAGAGCACCGACAACCTCAAGCAAATCACTTTCGAAGCCTTCCGAAACAAAACGCTCCCCTTCATCAGCCTGCACATTCGGGGCAAGAACTGCAAGAATCTGCAAGAAGCGGAAGCCGCCGCTACCGAGGTGGAGTCCTTCATGCAACTGTGCAGTTGGCGGAACAGCGCGAAACCCTCCTCCACCTCGTTCGATGCCCTCATGCAAGATTTTAAAGCCGTCAATCTTTCGTCCACTGACCAGCAGCGAAACGGCAGCCGCTCTTATCGTGACCGCTCGAAAAGCTACGACAAGAGTGACTACCGCCGCAATTCTGGCTACCCCAAGCAAGATTTCCGCAAGCAGACCGACGACCGCCCCTCCTACCGCTCTCACAGCCGAGAGAACGGGAGGTGGTCGCGAGATTTCGGTCGTTCGAGTCGGTACGATCAGTGGGACAAGTCGAATGGTGACTCTCGGTACTCGCGTGACGACCGGCGGTCGGATCGCAGTCCGTACTACCGCGACCGCTCGTCCTCCCGCAACTCGTACGCTCGTTATCGTGACTCCTCGCGCGACGGCCGCCGAGTGCATTACGATGACGACAGCCGACCCTCCTCCAGTCGATACCACAGCAAGCGTTCCCCCACCCCCTACTCCTCTCGTGTCAACGCGGCCGAGAGCCAAGACAAGCGCCATCTCGATCAGTTGCAAGATCGCGATGTGCAGATCAAGAAGCAGCAAGAGGAGATAGCCGAACTGCGAGCTTTGCTGCAGAAGTCGACCTCCAATCGAGTCGCGAAGACGGCGGAGATGTCGACCGCCGCGTCCAGCAGCAGCAAGCTCACGCCCTACGTAATCACTCTCATCATGCTCCTCTCGCTCGCCTCCTGCCTCCCCATCTCGCAAGCCGTCCAGCCCATGATCTGCAGTGAGAAGTCGAGTCCGATTTGGTTCCAAATGCAAGACGCTCCGCTCTGCCCGCAATTGCAGGGCATCAGGCAGAACAACCACAACTTTTCTTTCGATTTGCATGTGAAAAACGTGATGCCCGCAAAGATCAAAGCCAAAACCTGCCGAATGTACCAAACTTCTCTTCGCAAGTACACGAATTTCGTGGGCGTCACCGACTACTCGCAGCCGAAAACCGACGAGCTCTTTGTTTCGACGCAAGAATGCCGCCGGATGCTGCAAGAAAAGACTTGCAAGATCGGAAACGTCATGTACGCGCTCTCGTTGATCAACGGCATTCTGCAAACCAACCGCTCACTCGACCTCTCCGCTCCCACGATGATCATCCACAGCTTCCATTGGGTTCATGCGAGTGTCATCAACTGCCAGGTGTACTCGACCCAACTGCTGCACTTGTACAACTCGTCGGAAGTAGTTTCGTTGCAAGACGAGACGAAAGGTTGTCTTGTGCAAGCGGGCGAATGCAACACTCTGGAAGGGAAGGCGTTGATTTGGGATCGCGCAAGCCAGCAATTCGATCTCCTTCGCTCGTGGCGATCCATTTCCGGCAAGCAGATGGGAAATGCGTGGATTTCGGATGACAAACTGATCGCTCTCTCCTTCTCGCATGCGCCTCCTCTCGTGATCGACAAGCAGCGGACGTTCGTGCTCTCCGAACAGGAGATTGCCGTCCCCTTTGAGCAGTGGTCTTCTTTTGTCCAAATCCAAAACGCCACTGGCAAATCCAAGCGAGATGTTGCGAATGTGTACTCCGATCAGTTGGCCGCTCAACTCATGGCCGGAAACCTGAAGGAAGTTGACGCGATCCAACACACGTTCGACACTCTCTGCAAGAACATCAATTGGGTTCACTCTCTTCTCCGCACGTTCATGCGCCAAAATCCCACACTCACCGCCCGCATGATTTTGGGTGTGCAAGAGATCGAAGCCTTCAGTGTGAACAGCAATCTCTTTTACACGCGCTCATGCTCGCTTGTCACCGAGGTTCGGCTGAGTGGTCAAATGCCTCTGGAATTCGAGCACTCTGTGTCGGTGAGCGCTCGGATCAACGGCATTTGGATTGAGGCCTTCATGAACGTCCACACGGGGATCATTCACACGAAGCAAGCGAATCAAGCCCGCATGCCGCAGTTTGTTGATTTGCAGTCGAAAATCTGGCAGCGGAAACAAGACGGAAACACCACGAGTTGGGAAAAGGTCGCGATCAAGCCGTTCGCGATCTCTCCCTTCTTCAACTCTTCGGATTTCGAGTACTTCCGACACCTGCATGCCACTCATGCGCACAGCTTTTCGATGCACGACACGAATGTCTCGTTTCTGCTTCTCCCAAACGACATTCAGCAAGAACTGCACAAGCGGCAAGTGCTTGACGGAAAGTCCGCGCTTCCCCAAAACGAAGAGCCGACCGGAAATCACTTGTTCTCGGTCTCGCTCTTTCCGTTTTCGTTTCCGTCCTTGAGCTTCCGCGAATGGTTCGTGACCTGCATGTCCGCTCTCGTTTTCCTCAAGCTTCTTTGGTCGCAAGTGAAAGCGCAGATTGTCGTGAACGTTCGGCCGCATGTCGAGCGATTGCTGCAGTTTTTTCGGACGTTTCTGCAACAAACGAATGCTCAAGCCGCCGTCCAGCAGCAACCGCACGCCGCCGCCGTCCTTCCCACTCCCTCCGACAAGCCTCAAAGTCGACCTTTCGTCCTGCCGGATTCTGTCCTGCAACAGTAATTCCAATTTGGTTACAATTCGAGTGCAAGTGTTGATCAATGGGCAAGCGGTTTCCGCGCTCATTGACACGGGTTCTAACACAACAATCATGCCGATCAAGTGCAAGCAGATGTTCAAAGGACATCTCTTTCATCCTCTTCAAGCCACAGCCAAGGGAATCACGCAAGCAACGTTTCAAATGGAAGGAACAATCGAAACCACCTACTCGTTTGGTGATTGCACGAAAAGAGGCCCTTTGCATTTCACTGGGGATTACATCTTCGAGTCGCTCGACTACACGCTCCTCATTGGCAATGATGTTCTCCAACTTTTCTCTCCAGTTTCCATCGATTACAAGCAAGCAATGATTTCTCTGCAAGGAGCCAAGGTCCCGTTTCTCTCTCGCCGGCAATCCCGCCAGTTGCAAGTACGAAAACTCACGCATCTTTTGCCCTACACCTCAACAAAAGTCGCTTGCACGTGGGATCAGCCGGTGGATTCCAATTGTGTTCTTTTCATGTCTGAGATCAGCCCACGGCTGTGGGATAAGCACAACCTTCACTCATCTCCCGCTCTTCTCGACCAAGACAAGCCATTTGTTTACATCACAAACCCCACTCCGCTCTCAGTCGAACTCTACCCTTGCATGAATATTGGCACAGCAGAAGACGTCGCAGACGATCTGCTGCAAGTGAATCACATGCATGAGGAGATCTCGTCAACTGCTCTCACCGAAAGGATCTCTCCTCAGCGGGTTTCTACTGCAAGCCCCGCTCCCGATGTCAAGTTTCGAGTCCAGTGCAAGTCGCCTGCCCTTAACGAGCAGCAGCGAGTGCAACTGCAAGCATTAGTGGAGGAATTTGACTGCATTTTTTCCAAGCACGCTCTTGATATTGGTCTCTGCAAGATTGAACCGCAAGAAATTCGCACCAAAAGCGACACCCCGATTTACACGAAGCCCCGTCGCATTCCTTTTAAGTACCGCGAGCGCTTAAAAGAGTACATTGAGACGCTCGTGAAGTGCGGAATCCTGCAAGAAGCCGAAACGGAGTTCGTTTCTGGCATCGTTATCGTCGAAAAGAAAGACGGTAGCATTCGACCGTGTATTGATTACCGCAAGCTGAATCAAGGGATCATTCCCGACTACTACCCAGTTCCTCGCATTGAAGCCCTGATTGAAAAACTCAGTGGCGTCAAATGGGTTTCAAGCATCGACTTTACTTCCGGTTTTCTCTCCATTCCCTTGAGTGAAGAGTCTGCTAGGAAAGTGGGAATAATTACTGAAGATAAGACTTACAAGTGCCTTCGAGTTCCTTTTGGCACGCGGAACTCCACAGCTTTATTCATGCGAGCAATGACCAAAGTTCTCCAAGGATTTGAGGATTTTATTTTGGTGTACGTCGACGATGTGCTCATCTTCAGCAAGTCAGATGATTTCGATGAGCATCTCAGCCATCTCCGCATCCTTTTCACTCGTTTGAAGCAATTTGGCATGAAGATCTCCCCCAAAAAGACTCTGCTTGGCTACAAGGAGCTTAAATTCCTTGGCCATTGGGTTTCTGAACGTGGGTACTCGCCGGATGAGGACAATTTGGAGCCCATCCGCAATTACAAGCCGCCCACTAATCTTGAAGGTGTCAAGCGATTTCTGGGAATGACTTCTTACTTTCGCAAGTTTATTCCGAATTATGCCCGCACTGCA
The DNA here is from genome assembly GCA_024699865.1 of Aphelenchoides fujianensis. Taxonomy (NCBI): domain Eukaryota; kingdom Metazoa; phylum Nematoda; class Chromadorea; order Rhabditida; family Aphelenchoididae; genus Aphelenchoides; species Aphelenchoides fujianensis. The sequence continues at coordinate 223,374 of JAMPIO010000146.1, read as the reverse complement.
GAACCTCTCAATCGATTATCCCGAAAGGACGTTCAGTTTGAGTGGAAGCGGGAACAAGAAGACTCATTTCAAGCGCTGAAACAAGCCCTCATCTCTAAGCCCATCCTCGCGTATCCAAATTATCAGCAAAGCTTTCACATTACCACCGATGCAAGCCGCATTGCCGTAGGCGCCGTTCTGACACAAGAACGTGAAGGTTCGCACAAAGAACCGCCGCTTGTGATCGGCTACTTCAGCAAGACGTTCAGCGACACCGAACGTCGTTGGCCCGCAATTCAGCAAGAATTGGCGGCCATTGTGTTGGCGCTCGAGTATTTCAAGCCCTACGTTATTTTCTCTCGCATTTTCATCCACTCCGACCACAAGCCGCTCATCTTTCTCCTTAAAAAATCGCAAACGAGCACTCACTTGCATCGTTGGTTGATCATTCTGCAAGCTTATGACATCGATTTGAGTCATGTGAAAGGGATCGACAACAAGATTGCCGATGCTCTTTCTCGAAAAGACTACGAATCGGCTATTCAAGCAAGCCAGGATGTCGAGTTGATTGAAGACGTCATTAAGTTTCCGGAATGCATGTCTCTCGTTCGGCAAGAAGCTCCTCTGCCCTTAAAAGAAGCGCAATCTCTAGACCCCACTTTTGCTCAAGTTAAAGTTCTTTTGGGTCGCAAGAAGGCGGAAGAACTTGACAAAGACGCCTATTGGTATTTGGAACGATCGATGCTCAATTCGGATGGAATTGTGTGTTCCAAAGAGCACGGGCCGGATGTCTTTTTTGTTCCTGCAAGCCTCCGCCCGCACATCTTCCGCAGCGTTCATGACTCCCTTTTTGGAGGTGGACACACGTCCGTACGCAAAGCAATGCAGCGAACAAGCAATTATCTCTGGAACGGGAAATTGACTTATTTTTCGGAACGAATCAAGTGTTGCAAGCAGTGCCAAGAACGTGCACGTCCTCTAAAATCCGCACGCATTCCTCTCATTCCGCTGACCACGAGCACGCCGTGGGCAAAGGTAGCAATGGACATTTGCGGTCCGTTCCTGCCCACCGCTCGAGGAAACAAATACATCTTCATGATTATCGATCATTTCACTAAATACGCAATCACTGCTCCCATCTCTGACATGACGTCTCTTACCCTCGCGAATGTTTTGATGCAAGAAGTCTTCTTCAAGTTCGGTTGTCCAACCGAGTTGACTTCCGATAATCAGTCCAGTTTCAAGTCAAGAATCATGCAGGAATTGTACTCAACCCTCAACATTCACAAGCGCTATTGCACGCCTTATCACTCGAGTGGAAATGGCGCCTGCGAGCGCAGTTTTCGAACGTTTGAGAACATGATCGCCAAGTACATCGCGCAAGACGGCCAGGAGTTCGACTCCTACCTGCCGGCGGTCACGTTCGCTTACAACTGCACGCCGCACAGCATGACTCTTGAAACTCCTTTCTTTCTTGTGTTTGGTCGTGATGCTGTCATGCCCATTCATCAACTTTTGCACAGCAAGCAAGTGGTATCTTATGGCGAATCAGATGCCGCCGAGTTTAAGCGAATTCTCTGCAACACGCTTCGGCAAGCGTGGGCTGCTGCCGCCGAGGAATTGCAAGCGAATGCAAAGAGCATGAAAGAACGTTATGACCGGCAGTCGTCAAGCAACAAGATTCAAGAAGGGCAGCTGGTTTTGCTCAAGAAATTCCGTCCATCTCCGAATGTCTCGCCCAAGCTAGACAAGTCTTTTGATGGCATCTATCGAGTAATTGAAGTGGACGTACCGCACTTGAAGATTGTGAGCGTGGAAGATCCTCGAAAAGAGCCTCTTCTTGTTCATTTGAATCAAGTGAAGCGATACCACTTTCTTCCCAAGCCGCACGCGTCTTCCTCCAGCGATTACTTTGATTTCTCGAATGACATTGAGAGTTTAAAGCAAGAAGCAGGGTACGATCACTCGATTAGCCGTGATAAACGGCATGACCGCAAGCAAACCGAACAATCGGCACCGATCGCTAAGCATCGATATCCGCTTCGGTCGAAGGGCAAGCTGCAAGATCAAGCATAAAAATTTTGATAAAAAGGGGAAAGGAGGAGCAAGCGGAAGCTCTCGTTCACTGAACTAATTTTATTTCGTTGCAGTGCCTCGATCGGCTCGCAATGGACGAGGAGGACCCGCCGACCGACTCGGGCGCCGACCCGCCGCTCCAGCAACAGCAACCGCCGCTCCAGCAACAGCAACCGCCGCTCCAGCAACAGCAACCGCCGCTCCAGCAACCGCAAGAGAACCCGCACGCCTCGAACGTCCCACCCGCAGTGCTCCAAGTCCCCGCCGACTTCATCGCCCAAATGCAGCAGCAGCTCCAACGTCTCGAGCAGCAGCTGCAACTCCAACAAGCCACCCAACTCCAGCACGCCACCCAGCAGCAACCGCCCGCCCAGCAGCCCGTCCAAGTGCTCCAGCAGATGAACGAGTTCCCGCCGCTGTCGATCACGTACGGCGACTTCCTCCGCCAGCAGCCGGCCGACTTCAACCCACACGATCAGATCGCAGTCCAGAATCCGCTTTCCTTTCCGCTCAGTTCGCATGTTCTTGATCACTTCGGCCGGCGTTGTTTGCCGAGATATCTCACTCTCAAGTACGAAAATGTGACTCACTCGCTTCCCTCCACGATCTACTTTGTGCTCTATTCCACGGGTCCGGTTGCCATTGCTGTTCTCGCCAATCCCAAGGGTCAGGGCCCCGCTTTCCTCCAGTTGGGATCCCGCTCCGCCTCTTTCCTCATGTGTTTTCCAATTGGTTCGAGCTGGGAGGTCAGCGAATTCGCCCCGGTCGTGGGAGCAAGCGGAAACAACCGCAATCTGCAAGAATCGCTTGAGCGATCGTCGGGTCTCCCGCAAGCCCAGGGCATCGCCCTGAAATTCAAGCTCAGTTCGTTGCCCACGCTCGTGTGGCAGAACGGTGTGACGTCCTCAGTGAGTGCTCGGCCTGTCGGGCCGTCGAAATGCATGATGATGACGGGAAAAGTCGTCACCCACGACTACTCCTTCAACTACTCGCATGACCAGCTGTCCCTCTTCGGAAACCTTCCGCTCAACGAACACTTTCCGTGCATGATACTCGTTTCGTTGCTCCCCGAGCACCTGACGATCAGAAACAAAGCCGGCCAGCCTGCGCTGCCGCTTCCTCTTTCGTACTCGCATGACTCCTCCAGCTCGCTGACCAAACTCTCCAAGGGATCTTATCTGAATTCCGTAGTGTACTCGTTGCCCGACGCCCTCAACTTCCCTCGCCCCGGATCCTTGCGAGATCAAATCCTCCATTCCAGCCAGTAATTGCTGCAATCGAATGTTTTCTCTGTAATCGTCTGATCATGGGCAATCGAGGGCGATTGATTCTTCAAATAGGGGAAGGTGTAAGAGAGAGGGATCCTCGTTTGTCTGCCTGCTTTCTGCTCTCTCTCTCTCTTCCGTTTCCTTTGGGCCCCGCCCGCCTGCCTGCGTGTTAGTATATAAAGAAAGACAAGAACGAATAAATCAAGCTTTCGCCCCAGTCGCGTCGTGAGCAGTGGGGACTGAGCGGGGAGCGGGCGAGGGGACTGACCGGCAGGCGAAGAGAATAAAAGCGAGGCCTTCCTGGTTGGAATGAGGAATGAACTTGGAATGACGGCTGGAAGAATGGGCTACCCCAGTCGATCATTTAACTGAAACGAGTATGGCAGTTTTGAGGTCAACTTCACCGTGGGAACTCCCGGTCACTTCCTCTCCCTTTTCTGTTCACTTCTCTTCGTTTAGGCCAACAAGTGACCTTTCGGCTGTACGAAGACTACGCCGCTTCCGAAGCGGACATCATCGTGAACAGCGAGCGGAATCCGGGCGGTGCCTTCTACGCAAAGTGGGTTCTTCTTTTTTCGTTCGCTCCTCCACTCTTTTATCTTTAGTGATTCCTCCACGTTCCAAGCGGGCAACACGCTCTACTACCCAAACGGCCTGCCGATCGGAGTGAACGCGACGGACGTCTTCACGGTTCGCAGCGAGCCCTCCATTCGACGTTCATTTGTTTTCAGTTGAGCGAAGGTGTGAGCGTGAAAGTCCCGTTCCGCTACTACGAAGCTCCTTACGTCGACAAGAACGAATATTTTATTCAACAGACGGCTTTCGGATTGAACCGCCCGGCCGACGGCTCGCTTTCGTTCTTCCAGAACCTCCTCGATTCGTTCGACGATAAGACCGTCGTCTTCAGCTACGACCAGTAAGTGGAAGAAAGAGGATAAACGAATGAAGCGGAGTGTTCAGGGTGCCGGACGTGTGGCCGTTCAACGCTTCGGGGATCCTGACTCTTGGCGCGCGGCCGGTCGATCGTTGTGCGGACGATTGGGTCGTTCGACCGGAAGCCGCGTGGTTGGACGAAAGGGAGCAATGGACGCTCTTGATTGACGAGTAAGCACCAAGGTAGATGAAGCGATGACTGTTGTTTAGGGTGTCCTTCGAAGTGCAAACCCACGACTCGCCCGGTCGCTTGAGCTTCCAGCAAGTCAGCTGGCAGTTCCGAATGCCCCAGCGGTACATCGATTGGTTCACCCAAGCGGTGGGCATCCAAGACCGCAAACACGTGGACTGCGACCTCCAAGCGGAGATCATCTTCACGGTAGGCGGGGCGGAGATCCGCGTGACGCCCGACGAGTACCTGGAACGAGACCGAACGGAGGCAGGAACGGACGAGTGTTCGCTGCGCATTTTCCCGTCCAACTACGACAAATTCGAACTGCCGCGCTCCGTCTTTCAGCGGCACTGCGCTCTGCGCAACTACGCGACCTTCCAAATCGGAGTCGCCACTCGTCTCCCTCCCGCTTGATGGATCTTGATCGTGTGTTCGAACCGGAGTGAAGCGAATAAACTTTTGGCATCTACATCCCTTTCGAACAACAAGACAATGAGAGCAAGTAGTTGAAAATAGGCGTGTCTCCGGTGCAATAAATAAACAAAGACGCTCGTGTAACCTTAACGTTTCATCCGCGAGCGGCTGTGGATTCCGCGGATGTGCTGTAGCTTCTCGTGAACGGAATTCCTGCTGTAAACTCAATGAAAAAAGACGTGCAAGCGGTAGTCACAACTGCCCGACCGAATTTTCTGCAGAAGTGCTCAGCGGTTGCCACGTAAACGAACTGATTGCAAAACGAAGCAATAAGAGTTCAAGTGCGGATGGGAGCAAACGCGGATCGACGTCAATCAGAGCGAATAACGAGGCAACGAGTTCAAATGGCGTAATCAAAATCAGCCGGCTGCACACGAATACGTGGACGAGTTCGCTGTAAATTCGGGCGGGCGCGAATTGCAACGCGAACAATCGAGCAAAGCGGAGCGCAAAGTTGCTGCTCATGACCAGGGCGGAGAAGAAAATGCCGTGCCGCAGCCGTTGGATGAACATGACGATCGAGAAAATGGTGGTCGGAATGGCCGTGCCGAGCATCACAAACGCGTAGACCTTCGGGCAATCGATAAAGGAATGGACTCATAAATGGAGGCTCACTTCAAACGTGTTGTTCAGCTGACGGACGATGGTCGTGAGCGAGACCTGACGCTCGTAGAAGCAAGCGAGTTCGTTCGACACGCCCTGCCGACTACTGTCTTTGCTTCCGATCTGGACAGAAAGAAGTTAGAAAGAAGAGAACGGAATTTGTACCGTTTTTAACTGCTCGTTGAACTCGGCGACCTCTCGGTGGGCCATGAGTGTAGCGGGGACGTAAGCGTGTATTACAAAAATGAGCACAAAGAGGCAATAGCCGCTCACTAGTATGCCAATCGGCGCCGTGCCCCGACCGCCGAACGCTTCCACTCTGAAAAAGGTAAATGAATGCACCGAACAATCACAACGCACATTTCATAGTCCAAGTTGGCTTTCCGCATGTCTCCGAAATAATATAAGTAGAGCGGCCCAAGCAGAGGCAACAACAACGCCCCCACGCACCCGCCAAACGCCCACACGGCCGTTCGGTTTGTTGTGGGCGACGACTCGCTGCCCATCTGCTCCCGATGTGCGGTGAAGGCGGCGGAAAGCTCGCTCAAATGGCCCTTCAGCTGCCAGTAGACGCAGAAACACTAAACAAACAAATGACTACCGCATGAGTGTACCACGAACAATCGAGAAAAAGCCCTGCAGTTTCCAGCAGAAGAAGGCCAGCGAGGTCACGAGGAATCTCTGGTCGTCCACAATCGTTCGGTAGAGCGTCCAAACGGTTTGGTAAAAGCCTAAACATAAAATGTAGGAAAAAGATGAAGAGCAATAATGTGTACCGAGGAAAACCATGACCGCCGCCCCGAACCACCGAGCTTTCGACGTCGCCCGTTGGTCAACCGCTACGAAGAGGAGCGTGTAGCGAAAGAGGATGTGCAAAAAGCGGAGTCTTTGCTCCCATGGCTGCGGAGATGTCGGCGTCATGCTGTTCGTTGCTCAAGACGATCAGAAGATGGCCTGCGGGTGGTAAGGAAAGAAATAACAACACAAAGCGCGGCGAATCTAACGGAATTTGCGAACATTTCTTTTGCATTGCGGAGTTTATTTGAGTAAGAAGTTACAGATTAAACAAAACGACACACCAAGAACAGTCCGCGCATTCTTTTCACTTTTTTGAAGCCTTTATTGATCCCAGATCACACGATGTTGTTTGCGGAGACGACGGAACGCTTCCACGTTACGCTCAGGGCGGAAAAGGCGAACGGCTTCGTTGTTGCGCGTGGGGCTCGTCAAAGTCGCTTGAAGGTGAGCGGGTGCGTAGGTCCGGTACTTTTCGTAGTCACAAATCAAGTTCTGGTAGGCGAAAGGCAGCAAGAAGTCGACGCCAGGGTGTGGCAGGTCGTCGATCAGAAGCGGGCACAAGCCGTCTTGCCCGCCGCTCTAAACTACCCGATTGATGTCTTTCTCCCTTTTGTGCACTCACCAGATCGACGTATGCGCGAGGGGAGATTCGCAACGCCTGGTCGTAGAGGATGAGCGTGAAGTTCGGGTACTAACTCAAAGTGCGATCATCACACACAACACCGACCTTGCTGCCTTGTTGTTGCACGTTCAAGATGTCTGTGATGTGCGAGTAGTCGAGCGACGGCACGTACAAAAAGGGATCGTCCTGGGCGTCGGCGTCTTGCACGGCGCCGTTTCTGAAGCGGGCGGTCCCGTACGTTCCGAACTCAAAGCTGAAAAGAGGCGAATGAGGGTCGTTGTGCGGATTTGAACTCACGTCGTCACCGTGAAGTTGCTCGTGTATCCCGGGCAGTAGGCGGGCGTTGGAAGGGCCGCGGATGTCGGAGAAACCGGTCCGGCGATCGCGAGAGCGACGAAAAGGAGGCAGAAGAGAATGGAACGCATTCTTTCGGTTTTTCGCTCTTGATGCTCTAACTGTTCCCCATTGTTTAAATACAGAAAACACTTGCAAACAAGCGTTGATGAAGGCGTGACATCTCAAGAAATTCACATGATCATTGAGGCGGCCACACCCTCTTAGCCGCCATTCCGGGGTTCAGGGGGTACCGTTGATCAGCGAAGTGTCGTCTATTTTTGTGCACACGTAGGCGTCTTTCTTTATTTTTTTCTAGTTGCTGTTGTTCACGATCGCAATTGGACGTCTATTTTGTGCGCGTGCATTCGCTTCTCTTTTGGTCGAAGACGGCACAACACACAGCGAGTACACGGCTCTTTATCGAATGGGCCCAAAAGAAAGGAGTACACTCTCCTTATCTCCCCCGAACGGACCCGCTGTGTCCAGCCTTTACGCAACGAAACAATAACAAGATGAAGGACGATCAACCATCGTCTTTCGCTGATCCAAAATCTTGCCACCTCGCTCGGATCTTCCTCGCGATCTGGTCGTTGCGCAAATCTGCTCGTCAACGTCCAGTTTCCTTGAATGGCAGTTCGTTTTGACAGAACATCAAGCGCACACGTCCCGTTCTACTTGACTGTTCCGTTGCTTGCTGATCGAATGACGACAGTGGGCGGGAAGACGCCAGAGATAACGACCGCGGTTGCATCATGCCCGTGGAGCGTATAAAACAAGCGCCACGCGTTGGAGGAAAGCAGAAACAAAATGAAGCTTCTGCTCGTTCCCTTCCTCTGCCTTCTGGCCGTCGGGTCGAGCGCTCGTTCTTCCGAAGCGGTTGGTCGTGCCGCTTCCGACCATCTTCGCTCTCGCCTGTACGAAAAGAATTTTCCGAGTGAGCACTCTCGAATTTCAAGCGTTGATCCTTTCGCTTGCAGCCGACTACCTCACGACGACCATCCAAATTGGAACACCGAGCAAGTTCTCGTTGCAGTGAGGTGAACATTCAATTGTCCTTTTGCAGCCCAAACATTCACCGTTGCGGTGGACACAAGCAGCTACCACTTGTGGGTGCTGGATCGAAGCTTGCCGGACTTGCAATCGGGACAACACACGTACAATGCAAGGTAAGACGTGGGTCTTCTGCCCGCTTTTCCACCCCGATCTCTTGTAGTGCGTCCTCCACTTCGGTGAACGCGGGGCAGACTTTCGGCTTCAACAACGGAATCGAAATCGAGTCGTACGGGGAGCTTTACGTCGACCAAACTGCCGTACGTTTTACCTTTCGACGGTGGAAGGTCTAAACGCCCCATTCAGCTCTTCGGCCTGCCCGCCCAGTCATAGTCGTTCGGCTCAGCGGTCTCTGTGGTCGACCCCTACAACGAAGACGAGATTTCCGTTCCGTTCGACGGAATTCTCGGCCTCGCTTGGCTGCTCGATTTGGAGCCGTCGGGAAGCGCGGCGTCGCCGATCGTGAACGCTCTGAAGTCGGCGGAGACGCGGCAGTTCACCATTTGGATGAACGCGACGTACGTGAGCAGACGAGAAGTCCGTTCTGATCTTGCGATCTCCAGGCTGTCCACAACGGGAGTGACTGAAAGCAAGGTGACCATCGGCGGCAACGATCCCGACCACTGCCAACTGGACAAGATCCCCAAATACCACTACGTCCCGCTCTGGCTCTACGATCGGTACCAACAACAACAGCTGTCGGTGGCTCTTCAATTGTACTGCCTTCTCGTCCGGAATCTAAGAAAACCGCGGCTTTAGGTTCGCTTTCGGTGACTACGAAGAAGAGCCGGCTTCGTTCGCTTCTCTCGACACGAGCTCTTCGCTGATGATCTTCCCGCTAAGCGCTTACCACGCGATTTATCAGAAGGTAGGGCAGAATGAGCGGCCATCTAAATGCACTGCTTGTCAGGTGCAACCGGACTACGATTTCGACCGGAATTTGCTGACGGTCGACTGCTCCAAACGTGCGAAGATCCCAGCTATGGCCTTCCAATTCAACGACCACCAGTTCGAGCTGAAAGCGGATTATTTCGTCGTCGATGTAAGCGTTGCCTTGCTCGTGTCTTCCGCTCATTGACTGCTTTGCAGGTCGGACTGGGCGGCAATCAGTGTGCGTTGGCTGTCGGGAGCAGCGCCGTGCTCTTTGAAAACCGCGGGCCCTGGGTGTTGGGTGAGTCCCTGCTCTCCCTTGTCGTCCTATTCTTCGAGCGCTTCAGGCACTCCTTTCAACCGCAAGTTCTGCCTCACGTACGACCTGGACGCGCAGAACGTTCTAATCAACGCGGCCGTTGGACAAGAGTGAAGCGAAGGCTAACAAGAAAGGGTGGAAGAGTGAATAAATGAATGCATTGGCTTTTGTGGTCAGTTGAGTGTGAAACAACGGAAGGTGCGGGCAGGGTAAATAGTCGAAAAAGACTACTACTGGCCTTTGTTTGCTTGGGCGAACGGCAGGTCGTCGCCCGCTTTCTCGTGTTTTGAATCGGCGGGCACCGGAGTAGTGGAGGGCGTTCGGTGGGCGAAGAACAGCAGCCATTCTCGGGGACCATCCGGCGATAGTTGGGTCTTCTGCACAAATGGGTCCTGTGCGGGCACTCTCGTTCCAGCAAGCACGTCTCGCTGGGGCTTCGCACACGAGAATCCCGCCGGGGCTTTCGGTGCTTCCTGCGGCTTCTCGGCCGCTACCTCGCACGTCTTTGCGCACAATCGTTTCATCGTTGCCTGATGCTCGGGCTCCGAGCACAGCGCTTTGTGGCCGTTGCACAAGGCGGGCAGACGGTCGACGTTCGCGTTGTTGGTGGGGCGAGAGCGGCGCTGCAAAAAGAAGCGATAAACAGGAAGAAGAAGGAGAACTCACTCGTTTCGCGTTGACCAAGCAGACGACCAGAAAGACAGAGACGATCAGGAGAGTGCGCGTGTTCACGCCTGCAGCGAGACGAGCGGGAAGTGGTGCTGTTCGACCCACACCTCTTTGTTTTATACACCGAGTTCGACCCAAACGATGCGGCAGGCGTTTGTTCAGTCGCCTTGTTTTCTGGCCATTTCTCGTTCGACCTGCTTGTTGGACGCACTTCCGCTTGAAACGCACGCAGTTGGGGTAAATTTGGATCACGTCCAGCGGATGTTGGTGGTCGTCGCTGTGTCGCTTCCGGTACAATTTGCGTTCATAGCCAAAAATAGTTCTGAGTAGCCAGTGAGTCTCGTTCTCGGCTTTTCAGTGTCAAAAACGATGTGCAATAAGCGGTGCTCGCCTTTGTGACCGTCGATGAACGCGAGTTTCTTTACGTGTTTGTTGCTTGTGCGTGATCACACTGGGTAATGAAATGGGTGTTTGTTGGAGTCGCATGCCATCATTCGATTTTTATTGCATTTGGGTCATTGCGACCGAATTCGCGCTTTGTGCGAGGGCGATGACAATCTTCCACGCCAGATTCAATCACAAATGTAATGTGGTGCACAACGTCTGAGCCACACGTATCACGTCCTTTCTAGTCAGAAAAGTGTTCAAGGAAAACGTTTGTAAAGCCGCCAAAGAATTGAATTACTCGAGGACATTTGATTGTCGGAAATAAGCCATTTACCGGCATCTTTCTCTCTGCGCTTGTTAGTTAGCCAGTCGTTTCCTTTTAAAAGCCAGATGACTTCGCCAAGTGTGACTTTCTGCTGGCTGATAGACCTTTTGGGCTCTTCAATGGGTGTTTTCCTGAATGTTCTCCTGCTCGCCGCCATCTTCCGGTCGTCTCGAAAGAAACAAGCCTACTCGTTCATGTTCCTCTTCACTGCGGGCTTTGATTTGGCCTACTCGCTGCTTGAACTGGCCATTCAACGCGTGAGTTCCGGCCGAATCTCCACTTGTTCACTCTTTTTGTTCAGCGGCTGACCGTCGAGCAAGGCGTGTTGGTGGTCATGCCGCACGGAGTGGAGCGTTTGTTCCCGTCGTCTCTCTATGGAGTCGTCTTCTTGCGTCTCTTTCTGGCCATGAACTCGATCTTCATCCTGCCCTGCCAGTACAAATATCGCTACGACATACTGAATGAGTGCGAAGACGTTCTCCTTTTCAAATCATTTTTCTTTTTGCAGTTCGCGCACGACGGTCGAGCGACTCGTGCTGTACGTATGCGTTGCCTCCGCGGTCGCCGTCTTGTGCGGAACGAACGCCGTTTGGGTCGCGGTGGAGCAGCAACGTCGACCGGCCGCTCACTACGTGCAGCTGCTTGAGGTCGCCCAGGTGGACGGACGGGAGTTCTATCTGTACGGAGCGGACATTGTGGGTTTTTCTCTCGCACTACCAGGCCAATTAATATCGATGGCAGGAAGATCTTTCGTCACGGTGTTTCTACTACTTTACGGCTCCAGTGACAACAAACATCGCCCTCTTCCTTTGTGCCTTCTACCTGTGGAAATCGGTACGATTCGTCAACTCGCACCAGACGACGATTAGCAGCGAGCACACGCGCTCGTTGGCTCGTCAGTTTAAAATCGGTCTGATCGTTCAGGTGGGAACACGCAAGAACGAAGTTTAATGAAGGGAGGGTTGCAGACGATAAACTTTCTTGTGTTCGCCTTTGCTCCAAACTCGATCCTCTCGATCAGCATCGTCCATCGAGTGCGCTTCCTGTCCTCCTACACAATGCTTCCAGCCAGCTGGCTTCCGGCAGTCGTAAGCACAACAGAGAGTTCCTTTCGGTAGTTTCACTCGCTTTAGAATGCTCTGACAACACTGCTGATCATCAAGCCGTACAAGCGATACGTGGCGTCTCTCTTCCGTTGCAAAGACGCCTCCCTGTCGCCGTCACAGAAGGTCGGAATCATGGCCGTCACGACGGCAACTCAACGGCTGTCCAGAAGCTTTCAACCGTGACTCAACTATGCGATGATTCATCGTCTGAAGCCGTAGTCATTCAATAACGCGCGAATCGTAATACCTATTTCGGCAGGCGAGCATTCCAATCGAAGTACACCGTTCATGTTGTCGTTCACGAGTCGACAATTTTTGAATTGCTCAGCCGTCGTCCTCTAGGCACTTCACGAGTTTCTCGGTAGAAACCCGTGCAAATTGCGACCGGCCAGCAGAACGAAGGCATCGAAAAAAAGAACGCCTCGTGTGGTTGGAGCGTCTGAAAGATGCAAACCACCTACACGAACACGGGATCCCAATGGCGATTGCTTCCGAACGGTTTTATTCATTAACACTAAACACAACATTCGGCTACAAACACGACAGACGACCCGTTAACAAACAAATAAACGAGTAGACAACAGAGAACCGATTCGAGACATCACGCTTGGGGGAAGACAAAGATCCGGTGAGCGACGAGGGCCTGGAGGTCAAGCGAAGCACCTGCAAACGGTCGAATCATCCGAGCATTCGCTCTTCGAACTCACGATCGGCCGGAGAGGCGACGAGCAAGACAGACGGCAGCTTGAAGGCGGGCAGGAATTTGGACGCAAAATCGGCGAACTCTATCCGCTCGTCCACTTCTTTGCGCATCCGGTCGGCCATGTTGGGCGTCTTCACGAACACGTGAGCAAAAGAACTCTGTTCGGGCGAGCGGACCATTCGGAACGAGCAGGCGGGAGCTCCGAAGGGCGGCAGGTGGACGAGCGGCAATTCGCAGCGAAGGACGAGCAACTCGGCCGACGGCTCGCAAAACCAGAAGTCGACCAGCAGCTTCCCGAAATTCTCCGGGAACTGAACTGCAAGTGAGAAGGAGTGGAGAACCGAACTCACATGGTCGAGGTCGACGTAAAGACCGACCGCCTTCTCGCGCAACTCGTCCACGAGAGTCGTCTGCTTGCTGTCGAGCGGGGCGAGCGGCTGCTGGACCGACGGCGTCGACACTTGCGCGATTTCCATTTGAACAGCGGGCGGAACGCTGGAACTCGTGGGCTGGACGCTAAATCCTTGCAGCGGCTGCTCCCCCGGCCGCTCCACCGGCTGCTGGATTGTCTGAACAAGATGGCAAGATGAGTGGCCGGACGTCTCGCTCACCTCGTCGTCTTCTTTCGGTTGCTGCACTCGACGATCGAAGGCGTGGAACTTCCGCTCGTGATGATCGCGGTGCTGTTTCGACGAGTAAAACGAGCCGCATTTCGCGCACTGGTAGCCGGAAGTTTTCGAGTGACCTCGCTCGTGTTTGGCGAGGAGATGGGCAGCGATCAGGAGGCCGCAGTGACGGCAGGGATTCTGGCAAGGAATGCGAGTTGAACGATGAGAAGAAGAGACATGACTTGCCTTCTGGGCAACTCGCTTCGACTTGGCGTACGATTGGTGGCTGATCGGGTGGATGAATGGACGGCTGTCGGCGTGTTCCTCCCGCTCGTGCAGGTCGCGAAGCACCTCGTTCGCGAACGAAGCCCCGCACTGCGCGCACGTGTGTTTCGGCTCTTCGCGGCTCCTGTTGTGAGTGGCCAGATGGATGTCGACCAGCTCCAATGAGAAGTTCCTCTTGCAATGCGGGCATCTCCACTGAAATCGACACGGATTACCGACCGGACAACGAAAAGAAAGAACCGACCAATTGTGTTCCCGAGCTCTCTTGACCGTTCACCGCCGTTTGCTGAAACCGAAGAAACTTCGAGAACACAAATGAAGTACGCACCTCGTTTTGAGCCGAATCGTTGCTGCCGTCGTCGTCCGCCAGCAAGGAACTTTGGTCGGGAGATCCGTCTTGGAGCGACATCGCGAAGCTGCCGTGGACGAACGGCGGGCCAGCTCTGCAACCCGACCGAATGGGCGCCTTCGTCGACGAATGAAACAAGGCGAAATTCGAGGAAAACGGTGCTTTCTGCGGCGAAAAAGCGAGCGGTCGCGGAGCCACCCGTCGGGCGCACAAGCAATCGCTAGGAGACTCCAGGCGCCCTTTTCCGGTCGCCCCCGCACGCCAGACAATTCGTGATTTTTTGCTTGTCATCAACAAACACACTTCTGTCGAAATTCAGTTAATGAGACTCGTTTCGAAGAAACTCAAACAATGGGTAGAACACACGTCAGTCATTGCAGCTGCGTTTAGCTTCGATCAATGCATGAAGATTCGTCTCGCAAATGCCGTCTAGAAGGCGTTTGATCACGAGTCCCTCGTTCGAATCCGGTCATCGCGTGGGCCGCTCACGCGTGTCACCCGATTGTTTCGAGGCATGTGACGGAGAAAAGGGGCAAAGGTCGGATTCCGTTCGTTGTGTCGCCTGTGTTTCAATCGGCTGCTATTGAGGAGGCAAATGTCGTCTTTCGAATGCCAAATGCTTCCGATTCAACGGACGCCGTTCGCCCCCACTCGCCCGACCGCCGGCATTTGGGTTCTTTGTTTCAAACACGAATAAAAAGAGCCGTTGCTTTGTGCAAATAACTCATTGAACGGAAGCCATGAACGGACGTTCCTGCCTCCTTCTCCTCCTTGTCGTTTCGGCCGTGGTCTCCGGCTTCCCGTCCGCGTGGTTCGAGCGCGCGCAGGGCGAGGGCGAAATCCACGCGCTGATCGTCGCCCCAGCGGCTTGCGATGATCGTTGCGGCATGAATCTGGCGACAATGGTGAGTTGATTCATCGGATCTCCGTTGATCGGTACTTTGCTCACAGGCCGAACAATCCCGCCTCTACCACCAGCTGATCGATCGGGGAGTCAAGGCCGAGAACATCGTTGTCATCATGAACAAGGACGTGATCTTCTCTGAAGACTCCAACCCATGGCCGGGCAAGCTCTACGACATTCCCGATCGATCGCACGAGTGGTTCGAGGGCGTCAAGGTGGACTACAGCGGCAAGGACATCACGCCAAAGAACTACATTGCGGTGCTCACGGGCCACAAAGAGGACCTCGAGTTGGCGGAAGGATCGAACTCGACTGGCCGCGTGTTGGAAACGTGAGCAGCCGACGAATTAATGACCTTTTTCTCGCTTGCGGCGGCCCGAATGACCGCCTGTTCATTTTCCACTTCGGCCACGGCGATCAGGGCTTTGTGGTGCTTGCCGACGGTCTGCTGTACGCAAAGGACCTTCACGAGGCCTTGGAGCGCATGGAGAAGGAGCGGAAATTCAAGCAACTCTTCTACGTGATCCATGCTTGCCACAGCGGCTCGATGTTTGCCGACGCGTTGTCTGCGGATGGAACGAGTGAGTTCAACTGAAAGAGTTCTTAATCTTTCGCTTGTTCAGTCTACGCCATCACTTCCGCAAATGCTACCGAAACGGCCTCTGCCAACGATTGCCAAGCGGTGGAAAGCAGAAACGAGACGTTTTCCATCTGTTATAACGACGTGTTCACTCAAGTTTTCTTTAACAACACCCAATCCGTAAGCGCTCGAATCTCACCGAAAGTCGATTAATCGGATTTTTCAGGTCGAGGCGGGAACAGAGTCGTTGAAGGTGCAGTACGAGTTCATCCGCGACCACATGATTTCGGACTTCCCGCCGCGCAAGCAGAGCCATGCGCAGGAGTACGGCAGCCGGCAGGTGGCCGAGGAGAAAGCGGTCGAATTTGAGGGCAAGCAACAGCCGGCCGCCAACCAGCAACTCCGCTCGGTGGTCGACTCGCCGATCGTCGCCGGTAACGGCCGCGTAAAGGGCAAGATCGGCGCCTACTACCAAGTGCTGGAGGAGCTGGAGAAGGCAAAGAATTCCGCGAACTCCGGGAAGACCCGCGAGTTGCAGCGGAAGCTGGAGGAATTCGAGAAGGTGAGCGTTTCTTTGAAGAAAGCGGTAATCGTTGGGTGTTTAGGAGCGATCGGCCGTTCGCTCCAAAGCCGCCGCTCTCGTCTGCCTGCTGATCGAAGAGCCCGCCGAACAAGCGGCCGTCTTGAGCGCGCAGCCCGCAGCGATCGACGACTTCGGCTGCCATCGGGACGTCCTCAAAAAGATGGCCGCCGAGTGCCCGCAAATTTCCAAGGTGATCCGGACAATGGACGGCTGTTCATGCTCGATTTGCAGGGGACCTTCGTTCACGACTTCATCGCCGTCCTCACCGAGCTCGTAAACCGCCGCGTGGAGTGCGGCCGACTGGTGGCCGCCGTCGGCCAAGTTTGCCGTTGACAAAGAAGGCAATTGATTGAATAAAAATGTTGCATTTGGATGTCGGATGCTCGCCAAAACAACAGACCTTGCAAAAGTCTACCGGAAGCCTACCGGCGGTACGGTATGAACCGTACCGGAAGTGAAAACGGTACGGTAGACGCCGTACCGGAAGGAAAAACGGTACGGTAGAAACCGTACCGTAAGCCCCTTCCGGTACGGTCCGGTATACCGACCGTAAAATAAACGATAAAATCTCGGTTAAATTATTTTTTTGCGGATTTTAAGTGAGCTATTGGTGTGTAGTAGGACGAGAGGAAGGGCTTGAGAATATTAGCAGCATCATTTGGGATAAATTTTTACGGTCCGGTAGACCGTACCGTACTGGAAATTCGTTCCGGTAGGGCCCTTACCGTACCGTATTTTTTCCGGTACGGTTTGTACCGTACCGTTTTTGCTTCCGGTACGGTAGCGGTACGGTTTTGCCGCTCCGGTACGGTCGGTACGGTGTACCGTTGCAAGGTCTGCAAAACAAACACTCGCATTTAACCCTTCTACACTGGCGGCGGCCGGCGGGTGCACGCCTCCACGGCCTCGGGGAATTTCGTTTACTGCTCCGGTTCATTTGAACTCTAGAAGAACAAGTGAACCCTGCTCCTCTTCTCGCTGTCCCCCTGGTCGTTCATTTCTTCGCTTCGCACCCGCACACGCGTTCATCTGCCCACTTGGGCGCGTCTTCTTGGTCACTTGTTCGCGTGCGCTCTCCATCCGGACGGGCAGGCAGGCGATCATTTGAACAGTTAGGCAGCCCCCGCGAGCTGTTGGACGGAAAGCGGGAGCAAGTGGCAAAAAGACGCTTTTTTGCCGCTTATCGCTCCGAGAGCAGTAAGCGCGTGCTCCTTTTTGAGAGTCGGGGAGGTGTGGAATGCGTGGGCAGATATGTGCGAACTTTCGTCCAACGGTCAAGCGGCTCTTCTGCTCGTCGTTCACTGCCGTCCAGGCTGCGGCGAGTGCGGACTCGATCACCAGAAGCAGTGGGCAGCCGGCATGATCAAGCGTACGGATTGATGCCCGCCTTCGTTGGCCGAGTTTTTGTCATCCTTTGAAGCAATGCGTCGACAATTCATGGAATCCAAGCGTGTTGTAATAAAGACGAAAGGCAATCGGATGCGTCGACTTTTCTTCACGGCTGGTTCTGCTCGATGAAATCATTTCGAAGCGAACAGCTTGTGCAGACAAACTCGTTTTTGTAATTCGTTCTTCCACTTCTCAAAAACGCTTGATAAAGAGGCACAATCCCCCGTTTTCCATGCGTACGGGGGCGCCTCCTGAACGGGCCGCGTGTCGATTTGCTCATCTGTTCTTAGATACACCGGGTGCCTCTATTTCTTATCGCAAACGATTTGTTGCGGTAATTTATTAGCTACGCAGATCAAAGCATTACACAATTGTTAGTTTATATTGGTTGGTTCAGTCATGTCGTGTTGAAGCGCCTCTTGTTCAGCCACCGATCGTAACGCTGACGAAAGAATTGGCCCACGAACATCGACCCAAAGTACTGAAAGCAAAAAGATCGGCGAACGACAGGTGGAACGAACGTTCGGGTGATGCATATCGTAAAAGTAAGGAAGACGGGCAATTGGATCGACCGTGTTGCAGACGCCCGTCCTTCGATCACACCACAGGTCCTCCCATTCCAACTTGGCGCACTTTTTGCACTTCACATTTCTCAAGTGCTTGCGGGCCCGAGAGTAGTGGTTCAAGCTCGTCTAAACAAAGAATAATTAAAGTAACGCCGAAGAACTCACTTTTATGGTGGACTTGAAGATTTCCATGCTGCCGCCGAGCACAATCGTCTTCCTCCAACGGGAGACGTAGGAGTTGATGTTCGAGTCGAACTGGACGTTCGGCAACATGATGACGTCCCGCGCAATCTTGCTCAACGCCGCCAACTCTTTGGTGAGTCGACGAAAGACTGGATCCTTTTCCAGCTTCTTATACCGCCGGTTGGGAGTGGCGTGAGTTTGCCCGACAATCAGGATGTCGATCGGGTACTTCCACTCGAGCAGCATTGGGATCAACGCTTTCCGCTCGTTCGGACAATGTCGTGCAGAGTGCTGAAGAACTATGCACAAAAGAATAACGGCGGCGAGTCACCTGGTTGTCGCCGGCCCCAATCAACAAACATCCTACGCGATAGATGAGTGTGATGTTCTTGTAGACGTCGCGGAATGCGTGCATGATCCCCTGCAAAACGATCATCGTTCCCGATCTCTTCCTTCCGCTCACCGGCATGTACGTGCTGCAATCGACTGTTAATAAGACGGAATAACTGAACGAACCGTGCGTGAGAGTTCCCGAAGATGACGATCGTTTTGTTTCCTCGACCGTCGGTCACCGTGCACGCGTTCGTCGATAGGTTGCCCATGAGAGCGCGATTGTGGAAAAGCGTGGGCAGTTCGGCACGCTGATTGCAGAACCACGTGTTCCACGAGGCTTCCGAGAAGTCGCGAGTAAATTTGAGAAGAGCCGAAGAATTGTAGGCGGCCGCTCGTTCAGGATGCTCAAAGAATTCGATCGCTCGTTGCCGGATGTCCAGTTCGGTCTTCGGTCCCGCATCTTTGAGTTTCGCGTCGAGCTGCAAGCAAATGCGGACCCAGTTAAACTAAGGTACTCTTCTCACGTTAAAGCCAACTTCGTTTTGCTTCAAGTGCCACAAGCAGCCGCCGATGGCCGCGTACAAGACGGCGATCACGAGTAGAAGCCGCGTCCAGGTGGTCAACTGCTGGCCGACTCGTTTGAACGCCTCTTCCACGAGGTAGCCGACCGCAATTACGATCGCCATCAACAGCAGACCGAATAAAAGAAGGAGTGACGTTGTTTAGAACGAGAGAAACCCACTCACTCTCCCAACTCAACCGACTTGCCGCGCCTTCCTGCTGGACGAACTCGTACCGCCGCCACTCAAAGAGCGGCCAGTGGACGAGATAAACCGAGTACGAGATGTTCCCCAACAAGACCAGCGGGCGGTTCGTGAGCAGTCGGCTGTCCGCGGTTAATCCAATGATAAGGCAGGCGAGAAAAGTCACGAGCAGTCGGTCCACTTGACGAGCGGGGGTGAGCGGGACAACGAGAAGAACCACGAGCAGCAACGGAAGGACGATCTTCAACCACATGACGAATGAACAAGCTAAACGAGAAAAACAGTGAGTAAAAGGAAGTGACTCACGAAATGAAGGGTGATAGCGAACTGTCGCCGATTCAACGTCCTGTTCACTTTCTGGTTCTTGTGGACATTTCGAGTAGTCTCTCGTGCTTGTCGCTTCTTGAACGAATCGCTGCAGGTGAAAGGCCGCGAATCCGGCCACGAATTGCCACAAACGACCGCCTGTGTGCATGTGCTGGACATCTTTGGCAGCGGTCCACTGGAAGACGAGCGAGACGGCGCCCACCAATGCAAGAGGAAGCAACTGTAAGCGGTCGGGCAGTCGGTGCAGGACGCCGACCAACAGAGGAACTACGAGGTAGAACTGCAGCTCCACACTCAGCGACCACAAGTGCATAAAGAAGAGGAAACCGCCCGCCGTCTGCAGTACACACTCAATTATTCTCATTCTTTATCTCCTCACTCACCTCCGCAAAATAGTCGTCGTCTGATGTGTCCGGAATGTTCGCGGAGTAAAGAAGCGGCTTCGTAGTCTCCGATCTCAACGCGGCGTAATCGACCGGCGAGACGAAGAAGAAAGAGAGCAACAAGGCCAGGAAGATGACGAACAAGTATGTCGGGATCTGATGATTGAAAATAATTGAAACACAAAGAGGTACTCACTATTCTTTTGATCCGGCGGAAATAAAACTGCTGAGTGGCGGCGAGACCGAGCGGTCGCTTCGCCTCCAACAGCAGACACATCAGGAAACCCGAGATCACAAAGAACCTGCAGCGGGAGAAATGAACGGAGAAGAACGATCTCTTACGTACATATCAACGCCCAGAAAGCCCAGTGGGAAGAAGCGCGGCCACAAGTGGAAGAGCAAAACGCCGGCGATCGCCACTCCTCGCATACCCTGCACGTGCGGTTGCCACGAATGTGCTGAACATCATGTAAACGAAAAGGAGGACTGCTCACTGGGTTTCTGGCGGGAAGGCGGCGGCTTGCACTCCAACGTGAGCGGCTCCATTCCGTCGATTGCGCTGGACGAAAGCAGATGCGTCGTACGCATTCTGCAAGTGGGTAAAGAGATGGAATGAACAAAATCGCAAATTGTCTCTCTCCTGCGCCCAACCGGAGCGCAAATCCACGCTCGCCGACAAGATGGCGGATGAAACCGCCCTCAAATCGTTGATGTTATCGCGCGTCTTGATTGAGGGGGTCAACGCCCGGATTTACGCGTATTTTTTTCAGTGGAACCACGTCGCACAATCGATGCTCAATCAACACTTGTGCTTATTAACCAAAGTAATTGGGTGTGTGCAAATGGATTGGAATGCTGATGGATTGTTCTCTTCGTACTCACCGTGGGCGTCCGATCGCCCATTAGCCGACGGAAGGTGGCCGTTGACCGCGCGGACGTCCCGAACTAGACCCGTCGCGATCCCACTTGTGGCGGCCATGCGAAATGCGGGATCTATTCTACTAATCTATCGACAAGGCACTACCGGTCTGCCGGTTTCGAGTCAACAAAACACCTCGGGTGAAATGGGTGAAGGATAAGTCAAGTCAATAATTACTTTAACCAAACGATAAACTGCTTTAGTTAAAGTAAACAAGCAATGAAACGCGCACATGAATGACCGAAAGGCGATGCGATGTCTCGAGCAGCAACTGCACGAAACGTCCGGTAAAAATGTTATATTCTTTACTCTGTCCAAGTGAACACAATGGACAATGGAAGGTGAAATTGAGGAAGATCCTCCTGTCTTTGTGGGCCAAAGGAGCGTTTGCGGACGCGGCCGTGAGAGTGGTCAATGCCTCTAGCCGAAGTTTTCGGCCGCCGACCCGTGTGAAAGAGCGGAGTCGACGTGAACTCAAACCAGAATGCGGCGCCAACCGGACGGAAAAGCCGACAGCCTACCAGCTGAGGCATTACCGCCGCCCGGTGAGAACGAACGCCCGTCGTTGTTGTGTGTTTATTGCGCCGTTTATGTCGCGGATTCCCGCGATGAAAGCGGCCGCACCGAGCGGGAAGAGTTGCCACCCAAGAGAACAGTCGACACCGCGAAGGAGGAGCCCCGCGATCGCCCACCGCCGCCGTCCGCCGCCGCCCCGCCGCCATTCGAGCCCGACGGACGCCCCCGATCGGCGGCCGACTTTCTTCCGCTCCCGCCTTCCGCTCCCACCCGTTCTCCCCACTTGTTTTTCCTTCGCGTTCGTGTTCCCCACCGCCCTCACTGACCCTCTTTGTTCCAGCAAAGAGGGGCACAGTCCCCTCTTTTGTACGAAGCGACTTTCGCCCCTCCAATAAACCTCCGACTTCCATCGATTCGGCCGTCGGCCCCCGAGAGGAATCTTCCTCACCCGATCTCTTTGGACACTCGCCGAGCAGCCCCGTCTGCCCCGCGACAAGTGGTGACCCCAGAAGCGCCAACGACCTTTCGCCCGCCTTCCACCAAGTACCCGCTTGAGTCTTCGGACTTCCAAGCCGAAGCCGACCTTCGACGAACCGAACGGGAGTGTGGAGAACGAGGGGAAGAGACCTACGGGTGACCCCAAGGAGTGGATTCCGTGAGACCCCTGCGGGGCCACGTGCCGACCGAGAGCGGTCATTTGAATCGGATCGAACGGAGTTTCGTGGCCTCGAGAAGAGCGCCGACCGGAGGGGAATCACCCCGAAACGAATCCCACGAGCGGACATTCGAGTTGAGTTCAGTTCCGTCCGAACGGAAGTGAATCAACGACTCCCGACAAGCGGGAACGAAGGACAGCGAGTCCAAATTGAGTACTTTCGGCCAATTCGAGCCACTGAGTCGAGTCACTTGTTGTTTTCGGGTGCTTGGGCCAACAGAGCGGCCATTTCGACTTGTTTTCGAGTGCGTGGGGAGGCTTGTAGGCGAAAACACGCCGAACTCAAGTCCGCGACCTTCGGTCTCCGCGTGCAAGCGGCCCGTTCGCAGACGGCCGCCGAGCGAAGCGGGTGACGCAATCCCGCCCGCCGACTCGTAAACAAGCGGCGGCCGTCGGGAAAAACAACGCCGAGCGGACCGACCGGCTTTGTAGTTTGTGCGTGCGTGCGCCCGACCGCCGTGCGGCAAGCGAGCGACCGACGAGCGGGAAAAAGGTGCCCGCCGCCCGTCCGAAGCGCGGCAGAGTGAACGCCGCGAGCTCCACGTTTGATCGAGGAGCGAGAGCGTTCGTCAAGGATCCGTTCCGAGATGCCGCCGCCGACCACATTCGCGTCGAAGTCGGGCGCCATCCGTCAGTTCTACGGCATGGGCCTCAAGCGATTGCGCGAACACACGGCCACGGCCGACGCCTACCAGGAGGTGCTCGAGGATGACGGGGCGGGGCGCAGCAAACGCGCGAACGCCTCGCGCATCGAATGTCAACTCATCCGAATGAACACGACGCTTCGATCGTTAGAACGAGCAATGCTGAAAGCCAAAGAGAACTGGGCCAAATGGGACACGCTGTGCTTCGGCAACGACGACGAGACCCTGTACAGGGAGACCTGGAAGGCAGAAGAGGGACACAACGTTCCTGAACTTCTCTCCGACGCCGAAGAAGCATTTGACCACGTGAAGGGGCTAATCGGCGTGGCGACCGTCCTGCACTCGCGACTGAGCGACGAGTTGAAGGACGAGACCTTCAATCTGTCGGGCGGAGGAGGAGGAGGATCGGGATTCTCGTCCGTCCCTCCGGCCGCTCCGATGGCTCCCGCTTTCGGGTACCCGTCCATCCCGACGCGTCCGCCCATCCCCACGATTAAACCGCCCCACTTCGGCGGCGACGTGGGCGAGTTCCCGCAGTTCCTGCAGATCTTTGAGGCCGTCATCGATTCGCAGCCGCTCTCGAACGTGCAGAAACTCGCACATCTTCTTTCCTTGCTGAAAGGAGATGCGAAGCGCGCGGTCGATTCGTACCCGTTGCTTGCCGAGAATTACGACGAGGTCAAGCGGGTTTTGATCCACAAGTACGGCCGCAAAGACGTGATCCAATCGCGATTGATCGAGGACCTGATGAGCCTGAAAGATCCGAAGGATCGAGTTGCCGACTTGCGTTCGTTCCTGGAGGCGGTCCAGCGGATTTCGCGCCAACTAGAGAACCAGGGATGCCATTTGGACTCCGCGTTGGCGACGCACGCGATTCAAACGAAACTCCCGCCCAGCATCAACAGCGAGCTCAACAAAATTCGATTGGGACGCGATGAGTGGAATCTGGAATTGCTTTGCAAGTACATGTCCAGCACGCTGGAAGTGCGGGAGGAAACCGAGCGAATGCAGGACATCCAGCTGAGCCGACGGTCCACGCACGTGACGGGAGGCGGAATGAATCACTTCTACCGCAAAGAACCTGAGCGACTCGACCGCCGGCGAGATTCGCGAGATGACGCGAGCCGAGGACGCCGAGCAGACGAGGATGACTATCGCCGGGAGCCGTGGAGAACCATCCGGCGCGTAGACTTCGGATTAGACGACAAGCGGACGTCCTATGCCGTCGACAAGCGTCGCATCAAATGTTTTCGGTGCGGAGAGCACGGCCACCGAGTCGCAATGTGCTGGTCGGCGAAGCCCGCCAACGAGCGGAAACCGAAGCGAATGAGCGCGCAGCAATCGGGAGACGCCAGAGAGCGCTCCACGTCGGCGAACGAAGCGCAGAACGCGGAGCAAGTGGAATACCAGCCCGCTCCGACGCCCACCTTTGAGCCGCGCGCACGTGAATTGCATCCGAAGGGAATCCTGAAGAGCAGCAAAGTGAATGGCGCTCCAGTTGTTTACGAAGTGGACGAGGAGTCGAGTGTCCTCGAACCGGAAATCCCGTCCGAACGGATCGACCGCCTGCCACTCGTCATGGTCGACGTGATCAACGAGAAGTCGAAGAAGTCCATCCGATTGGCCGCACTTCTCGACACGGGCGCCAACGCCAACTTCGTAACCACGAGCGTTCAGAAGCAGCTTGGCCTGCCGAGCAAGCCGGAGCACGGCGTCCAACTGATTGGATTCGGAGGACGGTCAAAGAAGGCCGTGACCACGAGTGTCCGCCTTGGAATCCGCCTACAGAGCGGAGAAGTCATGCCGCTGGAGGCAACGGCGATGCCGCAATTGATGCACCGACTGCCAGTGACCGAAGTGAAAGTGAACGGCTGCAAGACGCTGAGGCTGGAGCCGCAGATGATCATCGGCACGCAGCACGTGTGGAATCTGCTGCGCATTCCCACTCGAAAGAACGAGGAGGGATTCACGATCGTGAGCACCGCGATCGGCGACGTGGTCATCGGAGAGGACCGATTGACTCGCCCTCCGGACAACAGCACGAGTCGCGGCCGGGAGGAGCGACTCCGTCGAGCGAAAAGCCGAACGAACGGCGCATTCGAGTCGCGGCAAACGGCCGACGGAGTGCGCGATTGGCGGAAAGAGCCCCAAACGGAGGGCAAACAGCGGACCCCACTCGATCGAAAAAATGAGCCGCACAATGCGAAGCCGCCCGATCCGAAGCAGTCGAAAGCGCCGGGGCAGAGCGGACAGCCGCAATTCGTGAACGTGATCACTTTGATGAGCATCGTGAAACGGCGCCAACGGAAGGCGATCAAGCCGACTGGGTCGAAGAGCCCGGACGGAACTCGTGAGCGAGTGGGTCGATGGACGGCCCGAGAGCCGCCTCCAGCGGCCAAGATGAAGACGGACACGAAGCAGAGTGCTCGGGCTACGCAAGCCAAACGTGCAAAGGGTCGTGGCCAACGCAACGGAGTCGTTGTGACTACCGACAGGATGCGCACAGTCGAGTCGACCGTCCAAGTATACGGTCGAGGCATCCACTGGAAAGAGTGGAGCGCCCGCCGTTCGTTCCACCAAAAGCCGCCCGACGGGCGCATGAATCGCGACTGCTCGGCCACCGAAGTGAAGCCGGCCGAAGAGAGCGATTACTCGCACATCGGTCGCCATTGAGCGCGTGTGTTAGGGAGTGAATCGTTGATGAGTCAATTTGTTGAAGCGAAGGAAAACGTCGATGAATCGACCTGTTTAATTGAAGTGTTTAAGCCGCTTAACGGCCAGTTCATTATCCTGCAAAGGAGTGTTGTTGTTTCCCATCAATTCACCCATTTGTCGGCGAACAAAGGGCAGGCCGGGAGTGTCGCGGATTCCCGCGATGAAAGCGGCCGCACCGAGCGGGAAGAGTTGCCACCCAAGAGAACAGTCGACACCGCGAAGGAGGAGCCCCGCGATCGCCCACCGCCGCCGTCCGCCGCCGCCCCGCCGCCATTCGAGCCCGACGGACGCCCCCGATCGGCGGCCGACTTTCTTCCGCTCCCGCCTTCCGCTCCCACCCGTTCTCCCCACTTGTTTTTCCTTCGCGTTCGTGTTCCCCACCGCCCTCACTGACCCTCTTTGTTCCAGCAAAGAGGGGCACAGTCCCCTCTTTTGTACGAAGCGACTTTCGCCCCTCCAATAAACCTCCGACTTCCATCGATTCGGCCGTCGGCCCCCGAGAGGAATCTTCCTCACCCGATCTCTTTGGACACTCGCCGAGCAGCCCCGTCTGCCCCGCGACATTTATTTGTAGCCGGTCTTTTTCAAACTGATTTTATTTTTCTTAATCAATCTCGGGCACAAAACTTTTGTGCCTACGCAACGAGTCCACGGCGCGGTCATCAACCCCTGTTGGCGTGCCACTTTCCGCCAAGGTCGCCGAATCTGAAACGCAGGCAGGCTGTCGATCTCTGATTCCATAACGTTATCTCCTTGCTGATCTGTGCCCTCGAGATGTGAAGCGCGTGCTGATTCCATCGCCGGCCGGCACGCGGGAGACGAGCGCGCCGTGCTTGACTGGAAGAATGAAAGCGGAAGCTTAATGTCGGTGCGGATCTATGCGCCAGATAAGTGGGTAAATAATTCGGGAGTAATTCTGGAAACCACTCACTGGAATCCATTTGCATTCGAAAATAGAAACTCGCAAATGGGTCGCGTCTGAATGAAATTCGGCTGCGCATTCGTTTTCTCGAGCTCTTGAATAAACGGTCGCTCTTCCAAATACACGAAGGATTCTGATCTTTTATTCTTGGCGGATTGCTGCACTCGAAAAAACCTCGAACTGAGTTAAGCAGTCACAACAGCCATTATGATCATCACTCAACAACGTTTCGTATTTGTTTGTGCAGTGTGTTCAATAATTTAATACAGAGCCGAGCAACACAGAAGAGCACAAGCTCTTTGAAGTACGATCAGTTGCAGTCCGTATGGTTGCCTTGGGAAGAAAGTCCACCGTTTTTGCAATTATGCGGCGGGCACATACAGGCACCGAAAAGGCAAACAACTTGTTGAAAAGTGGAGCGGCTTTTCTTCCGCTAATCTCCGCACTCGCATCGCGCCGCTCAGTCGCCGTATGAGTGAACCGCGCGCAAAACGGGTCCTCACGCCCCATTGGTGCCCTCTTTTCTTTGGGCATAAATGAGCGGCACCGCTGTGTGAATACTTACATCCATTCAGTCCCTCTGAGCTACTTTTCCTTCGACTGCGGAATGCCCAAAGCTAACGGTTTGTCCTGCGTAACCGGGTGTTTAATCGGATAGAACCGATTGCAGATCGCCTCAAGTTCTGTGCGCTCTGCCGCCATCATGGCACTAAAGTGGATTTCATTCGACACGTCTGTCCATTCGCTCATTGCGGTTGCTCAAATGTGAAGCGATCACTTTTGGTTTATAATTGTCCGCGCATTTGTTCAGTGCACTCTCGTGCGACGTCGCCGACAGATCCTGGCGCAACAGATTCGACTAAGCAGACACCAGCGACAAGCGGGGACGACCAGCCAAGGCAGCGACCACCATTGCCAGCGCTGCCGAAATCACGGACTGCACGTGATCCGTCGAGTGAGCCGCCGATTGTTCGCTTGTGCTCTTTATCTCATTGTTTAGAGGCACTCCGTCCGTTGCCCGTACCGCTCGTGCCAATGCGTCTTCTGCTCGCTGATCGCGCAGCGGCGGGAAGTCGACCGCGAGCTGCTGGCCAACTTCGAGCAGGAGGACGAAACGCAGACGCAAGGCCTGAATGGTGAGTGGTTGAAAGAGTGCAGGCGTTAATTAAAGGAATTCAGAAGGACTGCTGATTCCGAAACCCGTCGCCATTCAGCCGGCAGAGCAGACGACCGAGCGGCCACCTTCTCAGCACTTCCATTTGGTCAACAACTCGCCCGGTATCGCCGCGTTCCAGTTTCCGTTGGGCCGCGAGCCGCCCGCTCCTCCGCGCACTTTTCCCTTGGTTCAGAACAAACCGAAGTCCGTCCTGCCGCCGCTCTTGACCCGGCCGGCACTCCCGAACGCTTTCGATCCGATGAGCGGGCAAGTGGGCGGCTTCCCGTTCGACTTCTCGCCCTTCACTTCTCCTTCCGTCTACTCGTCGTACTCGACCTCCGTTACGAACACCCCGTCTTCCGCCTCGATGGAGACTTCTTTCCCGACCACTGTGAATGTCTTCTTCATATACAACAATAATTAAATAGAGCTCGTTCACTGCGGAGGGGTGAGTGATTATGAAGTCATTTGCGGAGGCGTTTGCAGCCGGTTGGCGTTGATGACCGAGCGAGAGCAAACGGATGAAAGATGTTTGAACGCTTAGTTGATGGGCGAGCATGCACGGGAAATAGTTTTTTGTTTCGACCAGCGGTTGACGGCGCTTCGGGCCGTCCCCAGCTGGGGGAGTCGTGAGACTTGTGCGTATCGAATGCTTTTGTCGACTTCGTTTGTCGAACCATGTTTTAATTGCAACGAGAGAACACTGATCGTGCTTCACAAACGTTCGAATTTAATAAAAGCTCGGCGTACAGGGCGTTACTCAGCAGGCACAGCGCTGATCGTCCATTTCGCTCTTACGGTCTCAAGGACGAACCATCCGAACAATAGCCGCAAGAGAGTGCAGTCTTCAACAACGACGGCGCGCACAGCCCTATCTGCCAGCCCCAAACAACGCCCAATGTCTGCTTTGTTGCCAGCAAATGGAAAAGTTTAATGGCGACAGCGGCGACCAAAGACCGGCCGCAAAGCTAGAAAGCATAACCCCACCACAAAACGCGCCATTACTCCACGATAACCACGCGTTTGAAAAATTTGAAACGGTAATAGGAGAGCAACTATGAGCTCAACATTACTGCCAAGTTTCAGAGAAATCGGTCCACTTTTCTCCAAACCCGCCTGGTTTTTGCGCAAAATCGGGGGTTTAGTTAGCGGGCATCACATTGGCCAAGTAGGCCAATAACAACAACAAACTGCGCTCCACTTGGAAGCCCGCATTCTGCGCTTTCAAACGAGCCCACCTTCATGCCTACACATTTCGACTGCAACGAGAACGGCGGGGTTGAAATTTGCCGGAACTGTTCAAACCGGCACAAAATTTTCGGTCGTATTTAATGCCTTAAAATCGACGTGAAACCACTACGATTGTGGGATAAGCAGATGCGCAAGGCCTTTTTCTAGATCGGTTTTGCTGTTTTTGAAAGAAAAAATTCAGGGAGTCGAGAACGGCGCTTCCGAGTGTGGACCTCTTCGATTTTCCGCCTCAACCTTCTCGACTTTGGGCGATCACAGCTTTTTTCAACGAGCCTCTCTGTTGATGCCGTCAACAGATAAAACATTCCTCGTTTCAAAGCGCATCTTGTCGTTCACAGGGCGGCTGAATTTGAACGGCGGCGCAGAACGGTACGGCGCCGAACGACGGCGCGGAACGTTGAACGTGCACGCCGGCGGTTGAAATACACATTTTCAAACTTCGCGCATGCGATTTCCTCTAACAAAAAAATTTTAGCTCGATTGGAGCAAAGCGCAATTAGTTCAGGTCCGGTTTGTGACAGACAGACGCACGATTTCTTTCCCTTTCCGATGGGATTTGACACACCGTCTCTTCGCCTTACGAGAGATAAAAACGGCAATCGTTCGATCCTTCGCTGCTGTCCCTTGAGGCGAGAAGCACTCTCTCTTTTCACTCCGCATTCTCAGCTCCAGGATTTGTGCCAAGAAAAGAAAATCCGAGATAAACGAGCGGCAGTCGAATCCACGCCGACGATGTGGCCGCCGATAAGCCTGGGTTTACGCGCAGTCTGCTGACTTTGGGCCTTTTTGGGAAGACCGGACGATATACGCGGCGTCTACCCGGGGCAGTTCTACGTCCAAACCACGACGCCCTTGCTTTTCAGTTTAAAAGATCAAAAAAGTAAAAAAGGCAACGATCCGAGCACTACAGAACACTCTTTCTTTCGTGTTATTCACGCATCGGCAGGAGTCGTGTAGGTGCAATTGAAATCGGACAGGCCGCGGAGGCTCCTTCTTTGTTGTGAGGAAGTAAAGGCAGATCAACTTGCCAGCCGCCGGGCGAGCGAGTAAAAAACGAAACCGTTTAGCTGAAGGAGAAGTTCCATTCAACCGTCTTTTTGGAGCTTCTATCAAGCAATCAACCTACCGAACGGGCGCTCTCACCAACCTCAGAAGACTGCACCCATTCAACCGAGACCAACGCAACAAAGAGAAGTGTTTATTCTATTTACACTCACTCACACCCTGTAATTGAGGGCACCGTACTGGAGCAGACCGTTGGCCACGCGGTTGTAGTCGGTGCAGCCCGTGACGGTGGGCGTGGGGATCCATTGAACCATTTGCAGGTTAAACTGCTGACACTCAGCAGAATCGACGATCGGGAAGGCGGGCGGCTGCTTAGCGGCCAGAAGAGAGGCTGGACCAGTCGCGCTCTCGCCGACCGGCCCGCAAGAAGAAGCAGCCGGGGGTTGGGGATTGTTCACCAGCCCGAAGGTGGCAAATGCGCCGCTCGACGGAGTGGCGACTTGCGGGAGCGCGGAAAGGGGCATCGCGGGCGAGTCCAGCGACGGGACGGCGGACGACGCGGAAAGAACGGCGGCCGGGTCGGTGATGAGCGGCGGTAAAGAAGGTCGAGCGGAAGCGTTCGGATTGCTAACTGGTCGGAAAGCGCTGAAAGACAAGGCTGGCGGCTGCTTGTCGGCGAAGTCCTGGGGAAAGGCGCCAGACGAGACGGTCGATTGACTTAAAATAGCCGTCAGACAAGATGGAGTGGGCCGCTCGGAGGTGCTCGCCGGCCGGACAGTGGCAAACGAAACTGACGGCTGTTGCACAAGCGCAAAGCAGGAGATCGTCGTAGGGGCAGGCTGCGGAACGGCGAGTGGCCGAAGTGGCGGCTGGGCCGTCAGTTGGTTCCACGCAATCGCCAAGGATTCCGGCGATTCCCGAGTTGCCAACGGAAGCGGCGACCTC
Organism: Aphelenchoides fujianensis; assembly: GCA_024699865.1. NCBI lineage: Eukaryota > Metazoa > Nematoda > Chromadorea > Rhabditida > Aphelenchoididae > Aphelenchoides > Aphelenchoides fujianensis. The sequence continues at coordinate 192,642 of JAMPIO010000146.1, read as the reverse complement.
CCGCTCGAAAGTGCGACTTGCGGATGTTTGCGTCGATTGATCGCCTCGCGGTGCTCCAGCAGATGTTCGCACTTGCTGCACGTGCAGCTCGCGAACGGGCACACGCGCCGGTGGTTGCGAGCGGGGTTGTTTAGACCATGCAGCCGACAGCGAGTGCAGAGGTACGAGCGATCTGAAAATTTTAAGTTCAAAAATGGAGAACAACGGCTCGCCCACGTTTCGCCTTCCTAGTCGTGCTTTCGTCCATCTTTGGCAAGGCAACAGTTCTCCTGCAATGTCCGAAGTCGATTAAAAGAAGGGCAGGCAGTAAGAAGATCACAGCTGCTTTTCACGAATAACAGCAGCCACCTTTTGTAATCCCCAGCTCTGGTCGGGCGAGGCCAGCGAGAAGACGTGACCATCGAGGGGGAAAACTCACGGCCTCTGCCTTTTTATCCAAATCTTTGACTGACGCTAAAAAATCTCTCGCGCGCCCACCCACCCGCTCGCAGCTCAGCTGAGAAAGAGGTCAAGGAACATAGAGCATAAACGGCAAACAATGATCCCTGTCCTTCCTTTCCGCTCGGAGATTCATATCAACAAGACGATGGGTCAAAAAATGAGCGTTTGAAACGAAAAACATTTATGCGTCGAAGCCGTCTTCCGAATTTATTGTTTGTAATGAGCAAAAGTCGCCCAAAGCCGAAAAGTTCGAGTGGAATATTCGGAGGGTTTGCGCTGGAACCTCGCGTGCTCGATCCACAGGACGAAATTTGTCAAACAAATAAACCGTATCTGGAAGAGTGTCTTGCGCATCTTCTGACCTCAAATTCGGGCGGAGTTGCCAAGACTTCGTTTTCTTGGACCAAAAAGATGGAGACGTCTCGAAAATGCCGCCGAAATTCAACCCCCTCGTTCTCAGCGCATAGTTGACTTTCTGGTACGAATCTGGGCACGTCTTGCTTTGCAGTACAAAACGAATCTTTTCCCTGGCTTTACGGTGTACCTCTGTGTCATCCTTTCAATGTTGCTCCACAGGCAAGTGTCTCCTTTCTGTTTGGTCACTTGTCCACTCCCTACCGGCTTGTCTGTTGGTTGAACTGCGAGGCAGCAGTTCGCCGAAACACACATGATTTCGCCGCTTTTCGAACACGTCGACGGGATAGCCTGCAGAAATAAAGGCAAACTGTTGAGTTCACGGTCGTTTCTTCGCCAATAAATGCTTGCAATAACAATAGTTGTCAAAATAATGATCGATACGTTGGTTCAACAAACAAGACGACTGCTGGGCGTACGCGTTCTGCCGTGGGAACTTTGTTGTTAGCAGTCGAAGATCTCCTCGCTCGTTTTGCTGCAATCCAATAATCGAATTAATATAACAGAAAAAAGCTTACCGCCGCAAGTCCCGAGTAAAGCCCATTACCCGGTAGTGTGTGGAAAGTGAACGAAAAGACGAGGTCGGCGGTTTCGTTTGTCAGAATCCTCTCGACTACGGGCGGATTCTCTCGTTCGTCCGCTTGCAATTGGGAGCAGAAGGCGGAGAGCAGCCGAATGGAGCGCAACGAGCGGTTCATCTCGTCGACCGCCGCTCGGGCCAACCGAGTGGCCATTCGAGGATCCTCGACCTTTGCGGTTCGTCGCTTGCAATTGCAGTACTCCCACGGGATGCTCAACGAGCGGCAGTTGCGCGGCAGTGGAAGTGGACGCAAGAGGGAGGACCCCCGCTGCGAGGCCGAACGATACGTAGAAGCGAAGAAGTCGGCCGAAGTGAAGGTCAGAGACTGAAGGGATTGCAGGTTCTAAACAAGCTGCATGTAAATCAAATTGATAGAAAATTCGGGAGTTTACGGTAAAAGAATGTTTTGCTTTTCTTCTCCCTATTCACTTACGTCAACAATGTCCATGAACGTGGAGTAGACGTCGAAATGGGTGACCAATTCTCGCGTGTTGTCTTTGACTTGTCCGATAAAACTCGCGTCTTCTCGCAGTTTCCTCGGGAACACAAGGGAAAGCATCGGGTTGTTGTCCTCAAGCCAATCGATCGGAATGCTCGTCGACTCGTAGAAGCGAAAGCCGTGATCGGCCATAAAGAAAATAAACGAGTTCGCGAACTAAAAGCATGCGCTTGAGTTGGGAGAAGCAACGGTATTCTTGCTGCGTTTTTCGCATGTTGTGCAATTGGTTAGAGAAGTGAGTGATTGACTTCGACGGCGGATGCCAGTAGAACATTTCGAGCACATTTGACAAACTTTCCCAGTTTTTTACCTGTTCAGTCCGCAACGATAAACCTTCGCAATTCGCCAACTCACGTGTTTCTGGTTCCGCTCGAAGAACCGCAGGAAGTCGTCATCTGTCTGATAGACTTCGGACTTTTTGTCGTGAGCCAAGTACGAGAACCACGAGAGAGAGGCCTTCGGTCGGTGCGGGTACGAACGAACGTATTTCTCCAGATGGTCGAGCATTTCGACGTGCTTCTTGATGCAAAACTCCGGCCAATCGTTGCGGTGCGAGTAACGGGCGGCGGTGTGCTTCAGTTCGGGCCACAGTTGGAATTTACGAGCGAAGAACGGGCTGAACAATCAAATAAATTAACAGTTAAATAGGTGCAAGTCGACCCGTAGGCTCAAATTCCAGTAATTCAAAACGAACCCAAAAAAGTGGTCCACGGGAGCAACGGCGGGCGGCGGGCAACCTTTCGGTTTGAAGAACTTCGACGACCAATCTTCGTTGAACATCGTCGTGTAATTTTGTCGTTTCAATCGAGCCAACAAAAAGCGGGACGTCCGGCCGGGTTGGTCGCAGAACACTTGCGGTTGGTCGTCGAACACGCGGCGCGGACGAAAAGGGACTAACCGTTCTCCTCCGATCGCAAATCCTGAAGAACAACTATTACAAAATGGATGCGATTGAACAGCAAACCGAAGAGCATCGGAAATTGGTTTGGTTTCGAATTCAAACTGACTTTGTTCAGGTGTGTGAAGGTTTGCGCGTTTAGTCGTTCCTCCAAAAAGCGGAGAGTTTTCGGCAGAGCGTAACGTGCGAGAGACATCGAGACCTGCAATTAGAAGATATTTCTTCACTAACGTATGAAAGGATCGTTTGTTGTGAGAAGAAAGACGAACCGAATCGAGGACAATGACGTGAATGTCGGGCTTTGTGTTCACTTCCTCTAGTAGACGTTCCGATGGCCTAAAAGCTTTTCGCTATTCCATTTTGATCGATCGGTAATGCACCGTTCATAGAGTTGCGTGTGAAGAAACTGGTAGGTGGTCGTGCCGTTCATCGCACAACGAACTTCGACGATGTCGCACTGCGGAGTGTTCGGCCCATCGAACGAGTGCCAGTCGCCGCCTCGATGGTGACCGACTCCATTGATCACGAGGCAACTGCAAGAATCGATTAAACGAATAAAATCTTTTTGAGAAAACCCACCGCCATTCGCACCGCTCGCCGCCCGCCGTCTGGTCGACGAACTCCAACCGCCCGTCCTCCAGTTTTGTTCGAATATTCGATTCGGGCACACATTTGGGTTCCGGCTGTGAGTCGCGAGCGATCTGGGCGGCAAGGAGCGGATGCCACGGCTCGATTGGCTGCAGTTCGCAACTGTCCTCCGCACTGGGTGTTTTCTGCTTTGAAGTGGACATGCCGTTCACGTGCCCACCGACGAGTTGATTGGATCGGCGGGAATCCGGGAAATTAACGGAGGTGAAAACAAACTGCGTAGTGGGCATGACCGAGGAGTGCATCAAATAGACGAAGAAAAGAAGGGCGCCGCTCAGCAAGACAAGTGACAATCGAATCGAAGAAATTTGCGGAGTGATCAATCGACTGGACGGTCGATCAATCAATGGAGCGTCCATTCTGACTCCTAGAACAAACGTTTGAGCAACATGCGAAAGCTACCAAAAGACGAACGCCCCAATGACACGATGTGACAAATGCAGAACGCAAACCGTGTAGCAAATGATGCAGCCTGGGGTTTATAAAAGGCACTTTTTGCGACGATACGCAAATTTCTGTAGTGTGTGACGTCTGATTTAACTGACCCTATAGGTGGTGGTTTGAGACGGGAGTCGTAGCGATGGCTAGAGTGGAGTGTTGAACAATTTGTAGTTCATTGTGTGGCGACAAAAAGATGTTGAAAAATGGCAAAGTGCATAAAGGTGTACAAAATTGTCGAGTTTTAATCATTTTTCGATTGAAGCGTCAATTTGGTACTAATCGACAGCAAATGAATTGGGGCAAAAAACCGGTCAATTGCAAGCGAAATATTCCCTATTTACTCCCATAAATCCCTTTACTGGATTTCCTTCGGCGTCGATCGCTGCTCGAAAATTCGAAGCAATTAAAGTCGGAATTTCGCCGTGTTCATCATCATTTCGGCGATCTTGAGCGGAGTCTGAAATCGAGAAGATGGTCGAAAACGATAAGGTCATTCAACCGCTCTCTGCCTTTATCGGCCTCCATCAACAGCCGCTTTCTGCGGGCACAAATTTGCTGTAATGCATCGAGTATTCGGGAATTAAAGTAATCCTAGGCGTGAAACAAACTCGACTTACAAATCCAGGCCATTTTCATCGCAGAACCAAAACAAATGTAAAAGCAGCAAGCGATCGCTGAAAAGTCAGCAGTTATCGTCGGCCGTTCACGTCGCACGCAAGCTTTAGGCGATGCGATCGAATTGTTCCGCGTGACATAAAAAATAGTGCACGAGCAATCGGTACCCGACCGTTCTTCTCAGAGATTCGCTCTCAGATCCGTCTTCCTCGTCCGTGCCGCACGGACGCCGACTGCTGCGGCTCTTCGAAGGCCGTAAGTGTGCACTTGTCAGTTGGCTTTAGCTGTACTGCGATCCGCGAACTCAAAAGTGCGACTCGACCGATTTCCGCTCGAAGTTTTCCTTCTTTTCCTGACCAACACCACGTGAACGCCGTCGGTAGTCTGAAGGCGGACGATTCATGCTCGAAGTTTACGACAAGTGGGTGGAAAGCCGCCCACCGTCTAATTCGATCCAACGAGCAAGAGGACGGAATACAGTCGCTAGTTCGTCTCGTATCGTAGTCGCGGATTGTTGGATGTGTTCGTATTTTTGACGCTTACAATAAACGCATTCTATTTTAGCACTTATGATGAATTGTGGTTCTTGTTTGTTTAGCGCTTTTTGAATTGCTTTCTTCCACAGGAACACCTGCCTTGTTCTTCTCTACGAGAGTCAAAACAAAAACAGAGTTTTTGTCATAGACATTATCTGAAATTCACAAATAAAAAAGACAATTTGAGCGTAAAACTCCCGTCACGCGGGCAAAAATTTTCGCTCCGCACGCGCGGGAACCGGACGGCTGGAAGTCGACACATTTACCCATTTGTTTTCGTCGTTGTGAAACGCGGGCTATCTGATTGGCGGCCGATTGTGGATGAACTCGGGTCAGACGGATATCGCGAGGTCGTGGAGAGCAGACTCAATTGTCGTCTACGGATATTTACGTCAGAGATTCAGCTAGTTGCTTATTTGATCATGGACGGCCTTTCGTGGCACTCGGAACACGAGCGATTGCTGGCCGAAGAAGTGGCCGATCTCCCCGTTCCGACCACTCGTTCGTCTATTCTTTTGTCCGCTATCCGTAGTTTGGAATCGAATTTCTTTTACCTCTGCTTTTCGATCGTCCTCGTCATTCTCATCTATCGCGTGCACCCGTCCGCTCACGATCAGCCCAATCCGCACGTCTACCTTGTGGCCAATGTCTCTTCCACGCCCTCGACCACGACTGTTGCATCGAGTAAGCATGAGAATAAGTGCTTGCTGAACGGCCGCTTGCAGACGAGCCCGTTTGTTCGCTCACGCCCTCGGCCGACCCGTGGACTCCCGCACTCCGTCCGTTTCTTAATCCGCTCCAGCGGGCGAACGTCAGCTGCAAGGTCACGTACCCGCAACGAAGTTGGCTGGACGCAAGCGGCCGTCTGGAAGTGCAGAAGACGAATTGGACGGAAGAAGTGTGTTCCTACCGGTCAGTTCACCTCAGCAAAAAGAACACCTTTTTCCTGCTTGTAGTTGCATCGAGATGCCCGACGACAACACGTACGATTTTCGGCCTTGGACTTGGATGGTCGAAGAGGAGATTCGTTTCGTTGCCCAACCCAACTGCGACGTTTTCGATGTTTTGTGCCGCGAGGGCAATCGAACGACGTTCAAGTGGCTGCACTCCCAAGTGGTCGAACGGTTCGCTAGTTTCAAGTGAAAATATTCATCTCTTCGTTCAGTTCGGACCGACTAGGCGAGATCAAGACTAGGACGACGGAGACGGACCTGCCGGACGTTCACATACTCGTGCTGGACTCCGTTTCGATGGACCACGTGCTGCGCGCCCTCCCGAACACCGTCCACTACATCCGCTCGATCATGGGCGGCGTGAGGATCGCGCACTTGAACAAAGTCGGAATGAACAGCCGCCCGAATGCGTACGCTTTTCTGTTAGGTACATTCAACTTATCCGATTATATTGCCGGGTTTCTTTTGAGGCGAACGCGCGGAAGACCTGCCCGCGAATCCGTGGTGGCCGGCGATGGGTGGCGGCCGGTTGGACGGGCTGTGCCACAAGCATATCAAAGACGAGAACTTCATCGGATTCGACTTTCAACGGGCCGGCTACCGCACGATGATCAACGAGGACTTTGCGGCCACCGTTCGTTGACTCAATCGATTCAGGTGGTTTTATTTGTTCAGGTGTTCCATGAACGAGACTGCGCGGGCTTCGGTACACGCCCCGCCGACCACTACTTCCGCGCCCACGCCGCTCGCATTGCGTTCCCGTATGGGGGGAAGCTTCGGGATCCCAACTACGCGCGCATTATGTACAAACGATCCTGTCATGAGCGACAAGACTCAATTCTTCATCACTTGCGCGAGTTCATCCACAAGTACCCGCACACGCCGAAGTTCTCGCTTTCGTGGATCACGATGGTCATTTCTTTCTTCACTCCTTACATCAGTTCCATTTGTTTAGTTAGCGCACGACGACGTGAATTCTCTGTATCATGCGGACAGCGAGTTGGCCAATTTCTTTCGCGAGAACGGCGAAAAAGTTTGTGCAGACAATCGATTCCTTTTGATTGACATCTGGTTGCAGTTCGCGAACTCCTTCGTGTTTCTGATGGTAAGCGAAACGTTTGTCTTTTTATTCGTTTGCGTCTGCAGGCCGATCACGGCCCAGCGTTCGGCCCGTTGCGGCGATCCAAAGCCGGCCGTGTGGAAGCGAACAATCCGTTCTTGTTCGTCACTCTGCCGCGCCACCTCCGCGATCACTCCGATTTGGTCGGGCAGATTTACGAGAACTCGCAACAATTGACCACACAATTCGATGTTTACGCCTCGTTGTTGGAGTTGGCTGAAGTCAGCACTCATTTGGGTTACTTTGATCTCTGTTGTTTTAAGAGAGCTGCCGACTGGAACGAAACGACTCGTTTCTCGAACACTTCCTTTGTTTCGTCCACCAACCGAACGCTCTTGGGCTCGTCGCTCTTCCACCCGCTGCCCCAGCCGAGGGACTGCTTCGCGTTGCGCATCCCGTTCCACTATTGCCTGTGCCAACCGAAGAATCGGCCGGTGGCCGACCGCCGCCTCGCCGCACGAATCGGGAACGCAGTGGTCGAGCGAATGAACGCCGAGTTGCAGGCCGCTAATTACACGGCTTGTGCCCGTCTGAAGGTGAACAAGCGGTACCCGATGGAACTCTACGAGTACGCGAACCCGGCCGGCGGCCCCAACCGCTTCTTCAAGCTCGTCTTCCAAGCGAAACCCTCTCGCGGCATTCACGAGGCTTACGCGGAGGTTGGTTTCGCAAAGAAGAAAGCAGGGATCGCCCACTGGATTTCAGATAGACCGGAGGAGAAGAATTCGGTTCGTGGTCGAGAAGTTTCCCCGCCTTACCGTCTTCCGTGCTCACTCTCGGTGCATCCCACCCGGTTTTCTCCAGAATTATTGCCATTGCCAACACGTGTGAAAGGAAGCTTGATTATTGTGTGTGCGTAAATAAGAAGCACTAAACAAAGCGACTATGCACTTCGATTCACTGGAGTCAACGTGGATCCTCGAGATGCGAATTGCCGCATCCGGCAAAGAATTCTCGTCCGAATGGAACCGCTTGTCGGGGATTGATGGCGTAAAAGAGTTCTTTTTAATTATCTCTCAAGAACGAGTTCATTTACGCAAAATAGCGACGCGCTGATATGCGTTTTTTTCGGACGTGCTTGCTCGAAATTGAGCACAGGCTACGAGTTCGCTTTGCCGGCAATCCCCATTCGAATGACGTAACGTCATCATGATTACGTACAAACGAGTCGTCAATGACGTCCGGCCGTGCGGTACGTTCAGTTCGTACGTAGAAGTGTTTTCTTACAATTAGAGAAAAGGGTTTGGTACGGATCCTTTCAACTGCCACCTGCATACTTGCACTCGAGGTGAACGAGCCGGAAGAGGAAGGAAGTCCGAAGGCGCTTGAGCGCGCCCAAGCGGCAGACGGGAGTGGGTCGCGTGGTGTAGGGGTCATCACATCTCTCTAACACACAGAAGGTCGTCAGTTCGATTCTGACCGCGATCATCTCTTTTGCCCCGATTCGCGATAGATTGATCGTTTTATTCAATTGAATGAGAGCTTAGGACCCATTTATTGCAGCATCAAGAAGAGGTGCGTCGAGTGAGTGGGAGATTTGAGAAGAGAACTGGAGATCCTGCCGGTGGTCGTCATTCCACTCGCTCCTCCTCCCACTCGTCGTCTAGTTCGTGTTGGAGCAAAGGATCTCCGTGGAAGTGCATGAGGACGGCATGGAGCAGGAGGGCAAACAGCAGGAGGGAGCCGTCGAGGAGGGAGGGGTCCATTCCGACCATTTGTTTGTTGAACGCACTCCAGCTGTTTTTTCCACACGTTTCCTGTTTGCTCCGCTTTGCAATTGAACGCCGCCAGGCGTGAAGTTTGGACTTAAGGATTGTTTGTTGTCGCCGGCTGCCCCAACGAACATTCGGCAACCGCTCGCTTCGCTGTGGGAAGGACCAGAGGCTACAGTCAAGCACATGGTCATGCGGTTTCTTGCTGCAAGAGTGTTCATACAATGAAGACGTCACACGACTGTTTTCTTTGGGGGCTCCGTGAAACGAGGTCAAGTGCTCTTTTTCATCGACCGCGAGCAACCGAAACGGGCAGAAGGCGAGCCTGCGGATGCGTGACGCGCTTCCGTTCCTCTTTATTCACCGTCGTTATAGTTTTTTGCATTATCCCGTGAGTTTATTCTCTTCAACCAACAACCATGAGGGATTCACTCATTCGAACACACGCGGAGAGACGGAGGCGGCGACCGGAATAATTACGAGAGAAGAAATCATTGCTTTTATTCACACAGCGCGTGATTAAAGGCTGCTGATCACTCGCTGAGACTCCAACCCGACCGCTCGGTAGCAGTCGTCGTAGAAGCGGCGCCGCGCGAGGCTCGCGTCGTGGGCCAGCCGGTGCTTCGTGGCGAGTTTTGAATCGCTGCAAGAAGGCGCGGATTGACTGAACGATGAGAGGAGTGCTCACTCGAAGTATTGCCCGGAAGTTCGCTCGAGCTGCGGGCTCAGCGCGACGAACAGCGAGGTCTGCACGCCCTGAACGACGTTCTTCGAGAGGAAGTAGTTGACCGGGTAGAGGAGTTTCCGGATGATGCTCTCACTCTTGATGTTCGGGCAAACGTAGCCGGGATGGAGGGCGTTTACGGTGACCCGCGTGTTGGGGTTCCGCTCGCGCAGCCGTTTGGTCAACTCCATCGCGTGCAGGATCTGAACGAAGGAAGAATGAGGACTGCTGTCGAAGGAGGAACTCACGTTTGCCAGCTTGGTGCGGGAGTACACCTCCATTCCTCCCGAGGCTGAAGTTCTCACGGCTGTTCATCATCTCGAGCGAGAACTTGTCGCCTTTGGTCAGTCGGTGGAGGATGCTGCTCGCAAGGACGATCCGCGTTTGCTGGGCCGCCTCAAGCTTGTGGAGAAGCAGCTCGATCAGCAGGAAGTGGCCTGAAACACGCGCTCTGCTCACTTCTCTTGCGGGGAGAACGAACTCAAAACGTTGCCCTGGAGGGTCGTCTCGAAGCCGTCTTCAGTCCGCTTGAACGACTCGAGGAACGCGACGCCCGCCTTGCAGAGCAGGATATCGACGCGCTCTTCTTCTGAAACGGTCTGCGAGTGGTCAATCCGTGAGCGTTCTCGTGCACTCACCCTTCTCGAAGTTCTCCACTAACTTGCGGACGGAAGCGAAAGAGCAGAGGTGGCACGGGCGGACGAGCAGGCGGGAGGCGTCGCCCGAAGTTCTCGACGAGGTCCTCGACGGCCTCCTTGCCCCGCTGCACACTCCGGCACAGCAGGTAGACGGTGGCGCCACGCAGGTTGAGCTCCAGCGCGAGCTGCTTGCCGGGGCCGAATTGGCGCTCGAGATGAGGACCACCTTCCCAGAGGCGCTCACCTTCTCCTTGAACGGGACACCTGAACATTCGAATGACAAAAGGGATCGCGGGAGAAACCCAACGGAGATGTACCGCCGGAGGAGGACGGGGAACGTGAGGAAGCAAACACCGACGCCGGCCGCAATCCCGATCATGATTAAAGTGAAGCGATCCATCGAGCTTTAAAAACCGACGAAGAGCGGGAGGCAGCCGGTTATTTTTTAAACGATAAGCAGCTCGGGTAACGGGCGTGCGGGTACGCGCCGACTACAAACTCTCCGCTCCGTGGGCTCTTTTCTGCTCAAAAAAACCGTCGAAAGTGTTCTGCTCGAGCTCGGGCTCGATCGAGCGGAAGGCGAGCAGAAAGAAAACGAAGGAATGAGAGGGCAACGAGGAGGAACTTCGGACTCTCCAGCAGAATCCTTCGAATTGTAAGCATTCCCCTCCACGTGATGACCCCTAGCCGCAAAGACAGTCCATGCCCAACAGTTTATGCTTCACAACAAGTCTTCAATTGATGGCTGCATAGCCGAACAGCTGCTTCTCGTAGTCGAAAACGCCGCAGAACAGCGTCAAGAACGGCGGTCCAAAAATCACCTCGCCTCTGTCTTTGTAGGCATCTTCGTACACGTCGAGAACGCACGTGTCGGCGTCGTAGCGGAAAGAGAAGGCGGAAAGGGGGATCACAAGGTCGCCGCCGTCGGTCGTCAGCGTGAGCGGGGTGTTCTGATCGCAGTCCACCACGTACTGGCCGATGTTGTGGTCCCACTGCAACGAGAAGATTGTACAGTTGCGAGGCCTTTAGACTCACGTAAGAGTTCGTGGCCACAAGAATCGTTTTGAAGAGCTGCTCGGGCACAATCCAGCCAAGGAGGTCGAGTTCCAGCCGTGCCTGCAACCACAGAAAGAATTGAAGCGGAATGAAAGGGAAACGCACCCGCCACACGTTGCCGAGATCGAACTTCCCGATCCGCGACTGGACGATCCAAAACTTCCACTCGGCGTCCGGGCCGGGAAGCGGCACGAAGACGACCGCCTCGCCGCACTTCTCGCGATCCCAATCGCCGAACGTCAACTCGCCCACCACGTCGCCTTCGGCCGCGTAGTCGCTCGTGTTCATCCAGAGGCCGACGAGCGGCTTCTCAACCGCCCCCGTCTCGTAGGCCTGCTGGAAGACGGACGGCGTGTCGGTGGGGCTCAAGCCCGCCAGTCCCAGTCCGAGCACTCCGCTCACGCTCCGGCAGTGGCCCTCGCACGGCGTCTCTCGAATGCTCAGCAAGGTCACTTGCACGAACTCCGCCACGGGCAGCGACACGTCCGCAGTGACGGCGATCGCGTCGTAGCCGACGATGCCCGACAGCCCGTCCTTCAGCTTCCAGGCTTCTCCTCTCGTTCGGTAAGTGGACGAAGAGGTGCTGTCAAAGCGCACGTCCACTGGCAGCGGTCGGGCAGATTGCAGCAATCCGTGCATCCAAATTGAGTGCAATCTGAACGGCAAACGAGCTTCCCAATAATCCCGCTCGCTCTACTTTTTCTGCAGCTATCCTTGCAATCCGTCCAATATTTACACGTTTTGTCCGTCCACAACTCTGCTAAATCTAATCGCACTTCCGCAAATAAGGATTGAGCGGGTGTTCCGATTTGCACGTGCACTAAACAAAAAGTGATGCACGATGAAAAGAGCTCCCCTGCAAGCCCCGAGCCATCGAATCTACGGCGACCGTTTCGGGCGTTGGACCGGTCGCTGCAAGTTCGCTCAAAAATGGGAGCAAATTTCGAGTTGTGTTTGGCATTTGAGACATCTGAATACAAGGAATAGGTTGCAAACATGCACTAGCCACTTGCCTTTTGAAGCGACAGTTATCCTGCGTTTAAAGACAAGAGGCTATGCCTCTTCTGTGTTGTTGTTCAACTGCAAAAAGTTTAATTTCAAATACAATCTGAACATTCGATTCAAACTCATCGAGCGGTGTTGACACAATCGTGGCGTCTGATATCCCGCAACTTCTAACTGCAGAAATTACGCGTTCTACGCTTACATTTCGACGCTGGCGTCCGTGTACAAATCGAACGTTTTTCAGTCGTTTTGGTACGACATTTGTTTTAAGCACTTCGTTAATTCAACGCCCGATAATGCGTAGTTTAGTGGCACTTGTGTTCCGCCTACTACGTAGATTGAACGCTAGATAAAACGTGAAAAGATCCACGGAGCTCCTGACGCAATGCTGAAAGGGTCGGTCGCTCGTCTCCATTGGGGTCCTGAGTCGAATCCCTAATCAATTTGGAGCCGATTGATACCAAATTTGACATCCAGCATCGCAAAAACCAAAGAATGTCACCACCCCCTACACTTTCATCAATTTTAAAAACTTTTACGTATTTTTCCACGGCACGCATGTCACTACGGGAATGTGCAAAATTTAATTCTGCGTCGAATGAGCTCACTACCGACCCCCAACGACCACCTCATCGCGAGTTATAAGTGTTGATGTCAACACCGTGACATCAACATACATTTATAGTTGTATCCGCCTAACCCGTTGACTACAACGGTCCTAACGCACACCAATAGACTCGCCTTACTATCCCCTAAAAATTGGTACCACCCTCGAGCCCGCAAACCACCCACAACGTCCGCTACATCAAATGTCGCAAGAGGCGCAAATTTGCATGTAAGTCGCACGAGGGCTGTTTATTTTTTCTAATGCCGCCCCCTCCGGACAAACGGATTTTACTAATTGAATCGTCACACCTTATTACACTGGGGTCTATTTTTTCGTAGCTTGCAAAAATAGCTATTGGATTTTGGGTAGTTGGTTATTGTTCTAGAAGTGAGTGGTAATCGAACGGCACTAGACATTAGAGCGGTAAGCAGAAAGAAAACGAATAAGACTGAAAACCGCATTTAGATAGCAGGAAAAAGCATTCGTGATCATTCTGCCGCCGTTGTTCAGCAAGCGTGCAAAAACAAGCGGAGTGATAAGCGCAAAAGAATAAACACCAACTCCTTTTCGTTCGCCGCTCAAGCCTTCTTCGTCAACAACTCGGGACTTTCGTCGATTGCCTTGAAAGGATAGAAAACAAGTGCACACGCATCTCAATTCTAAAATTTTTTTTTGTTCGTCCAATCGCTGCTACTGTCGTAGTTTGAATGCTTGACAGTTTATTACTAATTACACAAGATTATTAGAAGTTTGTTTGGTTGTTCGATCGTTTAGTTGTCGGAGCGGACGCAGCCCGTCTTGGCGGTGAGGGCGGCGGGACAGGAGACCTTGCGGAAGGAGACGGTCGGGTTGTCGGCGCCCTTGAACCAGTCGAAGCGCCACTGGCAGCCCGGGCGGATGGCGGCCGGCAGCTGGTCGCAGGCCGCGCGGTTCGACACGCCGCCGTACTGCGCGCCCCAGCCGCCCGCCGGCGCCTTCCATTGGGCCGAGCAGCCGTTGAAAATCCCCACGCCGCCGCCGGGCATCTGCAACAAGAGAAAGGATCAATTAATTCAATGATTATTCGCACCATCAGGTCGAAGTGGTTGTTGCCGAGGTTACCGCCCGCGTTGGTCACCTGCACGACCATCTTCTTGCCCTGTACGGGGCCCGAGGTGAACGTGAGCTCGTAGCAGGCGCAGCACCACGAGTTCTCGCTGCCGCCCGCCAGCTTGGCGGCCGCGAAGCCGTACGCCAGAGAGTCGCTCACGGCCCACGGCTGCTGGTCGCCGCACGTGTACGCGCCGCCGCCGTTGCAGCCCGACTGCGTGTTGCCCTGATCGTTCAACGGTTGGTTGGAGACGGAGCACGAGCGGACGGGCCCCTGCTTGAGCGAGGCCTTGCCCGGCCACCTGATCGGAGAGGATTGAAAGGAGATCCCAGCCCGCACTCACCCGCAGGACGGCTTGCAGCAATCCCAGTAGCGAGTCGTCTGGCCGGTGCCCGACTGGGCGGCGACGGCGGCGAAGAAGAGCGGGAGGACGAGGAGGAAGTGGACCATTGTGTTCGCTGTTGGCTGATAGCTGATGATCTCCCCGCTCTGCCGGCCGCCTTTTATTCTGTAGAGGAGGGCGGAGTTCCGGACAGAGTTCCGGCGGACTGATCGCGAGTTCGGCCGGTTGGACTTCGAATCCGGCGGACGGCGGGCGGAACTTTCGACCGCCTGTTCGAAATGCAAACACCCGCCCAGGATGCACGCGTTCGCCGTTCCGTTCCGCTTTGATTTGAAGTTCACCCGGAGCTTGAGGGGATTAAGCCGAAGGAACGGTTGGTCTCGCTTCGAACGGCAAGAGGTCAATTGGCTTCAAAACAAACAAACAGCCGGCAGTTCCGCGTTTGAGCAGCCGCCCGGCCCGCGTTTGAGCAGCCGCCCGGCCATCGTGACCGTCCGGCAATTAAAAGTACACGGATGATCAAAACAATTCACCTCCCGGCTGAAAGAACAGCTGCCACAACAAAAGGACTCGATCGGAAGACGGCCGAAAAACGAAGCAATTGGAACGAGGAAGACACCGCTGACCGAGGTTTAATTGCGTGTGGAGAACCGCCTAAGAAGCTCGCTCAATGAATGAAAAGCGATCTATTGCTCGATTTTTGGCGACTCCAAACATCGTTTAATTCTCCTGTTTATTTGAAGGTCAACAACCATCCAGCGTTGAGGATGATCAGAGCGAACCGCGGTGAGTCCGCCGGCCGATCGACGAGACCGGCTGAACGACTGTCGCGTGTTGCCAGCAAGAAAATGGATGCTTGAGGGTTGCGACAAGCGCTCGACGATACGCCCCGAAAATGAGGATGGTCGAGAGGGAGTTCACGAAAGGCGGCCACGGGAGGACGAGAGACTTCGCTGCGTTCACGTACGGAATGTCCGCTCCGTTGAAGAAGCTGACGAGAATGAAGACGAACGGGAGGACGTTCGTGAACAGCGGAATGAACATCTACCGACAAAAAAGAGTAAGCAACAAGCTGACCCGCACGCACCTTCAACTCCAGCGTCCACGAGAACTGCTTGAGCAACGAGCGGGTCCTGTGCGAAATGGCGACCTTCTCGCTCTGCATCGCTCGAATCGACGCCACGCCGATGCCCAACGCAAAAAAGTACGCGAAGATCGCAGCGGCCGTCTGCAGGCACATCGCGAAGGTGGACAGCCAGTTGTTATTCGACGTGATCAGGACGTTCGTGAAGGGCGGCTGCTGCCCCACCGTTTGCTCGAAGTCGGCGGGCAGCCGGGCGTGCGTGAACGCAAGAATCAAGTTGGGCAGTTGAATCAACTGCGAGATCACAAGGACGACCGCAGTTCGAGTGTAAATCTTTCGAGTAGTCGGGGGCACTCGCCTACAAGCAAGATCAACCAAAAGGAACAATACACACCTTACACTTGAATTAAATGAAGCCGGAACCACATTTCGAGCGGTAGGAAAAGACACGAGACGTTTGGGACGTTCCAGCGGTAGGCGGCCGCAATTCGCATGACGGCCGGCGGCATCCCACCGGCCGGTCCGGCGATCACCTGCACGTAGACGCCTTGATGCAAGCGAATCGTCTGCAATCGAACCCTCCGTTCAATCCTCTCGAACCGATGCTCACTGATTCGCAGAACCAAAAGACGAACAGAACGAAGAAGTCGACTGCCACACCGATCAGAAGGATGTGCCGATAGGAGAGCATCGAAGCTTCCGTCTTGCAAAGGAGCAACCACGCGAGCAGAACGGTGGACGAGAGGCCGAACAGAAAGGCGAGCGTGTTCGAGGTGGCCACTGCGTTTTCCAACGGCGTCCGCTCACTCGCTGCGGCGATCGCTGCCGACAGTGACGACATCCCGTTTACGCGCCAAGGACGAGCAAATGAATTGGACGACAAATGCCCGTCTTCTCAACCGTCTGAGGTTGGAGTTTGGTTTTCGAATGAGAGGGGGCAAGTTTTTGCCGTCTGGTTGTGAGCACGAGCGCGAGTACAATCGTTGACAAAGAAGTGTGCACGCTTCTGTGTTCATTCTTTAGTGCTTTCCGATTACCTCTCGATTGTACTCGAAGGTTCTGTCGAAAGACCTCTTTGACATTCTCTCGTTGGAAGTTAATCTCCGTTCACCAAACGAGTACAAAAGCTTGTTTACGCGAGCATAAAGAAGCGAATTGTGCTCGCGACCCACTCGTTTTTATGGCTGTCCATTCGGCGATTGTAGTGGTGCTGATGTTCGATCTTCCAGATTGGAGATGCTGCAATTGCAAGAAGGGCGATGCTCCCGCCTCTTCCTGCTTTTGGTGGACGCGCCAAAAGACGAGCAGCGTGCCTACGGACCGAGCGACTGGGCGGGCGGGCGGAAAAGTCCGTTCTGTTTGGCGCGAATCGATTGACGCCCCGCCGTTCTGCTTTCTGTCGCGCCTTCGGCCGCAGCCGCTTTTCTTAATCCTCTCGCTTTCTTGCGGCTAGAATGTGTGTTTTTGCGATCATTTAAGGGGATTTTGATCGTTTGACTAAATCACGATTATTCCGTAGTGTTCCCGTCGCTCTTCTAATTCCTCCGCATTCAGGCAGTCGCGGCGGCCATGTCGACGACCACTTCGCACAGCTGGACGATCGACGACTTCCTGAACCGCTCGAGCGCCGCCCGCATCGGAGACAAGTGGACGGGACCTCCTTTCGAGCTGAACGACCTGCCCGGCGCCCGCTTCCAGCTGGTGTTCGTGCCGAAGACGCGTATCAACGGATTGCCGACTGGCATCTTTTTGGCCTGCTGCCAGCTCGACGGCCACTCGTCCGTCCGTCTTCATTTCAAGGTGCAGTACGAAGGTTCGGACAGGAGCAAACAAGCTTTTTGCAGAGAGTATTTCGGTTAATAGCTGTAATTTAATCAAGGACGGGCATTGCAGACCGACAGGCGGACTTCTCGGTTGGACGAGAGGACGGTCGGCACAGTGCGCTCGGTTTGGATCACTTTCGGCACCACTTGAACAACGGGTCGTGGACCCTTTGGGTCGAAGCTCAAGTCCTCAAGGCGGTCAAGAAGTCCAACGAGGTCGACGACCGCGACCGGACCGTGAAGGCGGTCGACAACATTGCGAGGATGCTCGAGGACGACGAGCTCGCGGACGTCGAGTTGCACGCGGAGGAGAGGGTCTTCAAGGTTCGTTCACCACTCCTACCCTCCGTCTTTTAATTCTTCCATTCGTTTAGTGCCACAAGGCGATGTTGTGCGCCCAATCGCCCGTCTTCCGCACGATGTTCACGGCGGACTCGGTCGAGAAGCAGACGGGCTTGGTCCCGGTGAAGAACTTCGGAGCGGCGATCGTCGAGAAGGTCCTCCGGTTCATCTACTCGACCAAAGTGGACGATCTGGACGAGTGCGCCCGCGAACTGCTCTTCTCTGCCGCCGACTTCTACGAGTTGGCCCTCCCGCAGGTACGTCCACCACTCTTTGCTCAATCCTCATCCATCCGCTTTTACAGGAAATGTGCGTGTCGTCCATTCTCGGCAGCCTGTCGGTGGAGACCGCCCTCGAGGACCTCAAGATCGCCTTCGCCCACGAACACATCGACGGCTTCAAGGACCGCGTGCTGGAGTTCGCGAAGGCCAACGCGAAGGAGATCGCCGCCCAGCCCGAATGGAACGCCGAGTACACGCGGCAGAACGCGGAGATCGTTACCGAGTTCGTCAAGTACCTTCTTTCCTGATCGTGTGTCTCTCTCTTGTGGAATCGAATGAAAGCGGTTGCAATAAACGCACGAGGCTTTCTCGTTAATCCAATAGAGTCCACAAGGATCGTTGCTTGTTTACTCTTTAGACGAACCGGCTTCCAATTCCATCACTCTCAGTTTCGGCGCCGAATCGCTCGAAAACGCCGTGCCTCTCCATCAGTCGAAAGGCGTCCTGGAGAACGAACCGAAGACGCAGCAGAAGCTTCTGCTTTTGGGCCTCGTGCACGCGGGAGATCATTTTGAAGGCGGTTTGAGGGATGAAGAAGAAGTAGGCGGCCATCGTGAACTCGTAGGTTTGGTGGATTTGGACAATTCGAAGAGTTCCACCGACTGAACACCCATGTGGATTGAATGCTGTCTATCTTCTCGCTCACCTGCTCTCAAGTGAGGGGTGGACGGTCTGGAACGAACGGCCAGCTGGTGGAAAAGAACAGATAGTCAAATACGGCTGGGATTCCACAGGCCGCGTACGGCCGCTCGTCCGCACAGTTATGGGTCACAGCACGCACGATACCAGCAATCGAAAACATGCCCGTGCCAAGTCGCTCATCTGCACTTAGATACACCTGGTTAAATATTCGTCTTTATCGCAAGCGATTTGTTGCGGTAACTTATTGACATGCATCTCAATTCGTTACACAAATGTTTGCCTTCCATTTGTTGGTTCAGTCATTGTCGTATTGAAGCGCTTCCTGTTCAGCCACCGATCGTAACGCTGACGAAAGAATTGGCCCACGAACATCGACCCAAAGTACTGAAAGCAAAAAGATCGGCGAACGACAGGTGGAACGAACGTTCGGGTGATGCATATCGTAAAAGTAGGGCAGTCGGGCGACCGGATGGACCGCGTTGCAGACGCCCGTCCTTCGATCACACCACAGGTCCTCCCACTTGAGTTTGGTGCACTTTTTGCACTTGACTTTGTTCAAGTACTCCCGAGAACGCGGGTAGTGCAGCCGGCTTGCCTGAACAACTCGCTAGAAGGAGAAAAGCATGTAACGAACATTGACTGTCGACTTGAAGATTTCCATCCTGCCGCCGCTCACAGTCGTCCGCCTCCAGCGGTACAAAAAGCCGTCCGTGTCCGAAATGAACTGCACGTTCGGCAGCACGACGACGTCCCGCGCAACTCTGCTCAACGTCCTCAACTCGACGCCCAGCTTCAGAAAAACGGGATCCTCGTGCACGTTCGCATACACCGAGTCATCCGGAGAGACGTGTGTTTGGGCGACGATCAGGATGTCGATTGGGTACTTCCACCGCCGGAGCACCGGACGCCAAGCTTTTCGCTCGCGTTTGCATCGCCTGGCGTCAGGCTAAAAGCGAGATCAAATCACGACCTCAAGGCTCACCTGAGAATCGTCGGCTCCAATCAGCAAGCAACCGTTTCGGTAGATGAGTGTGATGTTCTTGTAGACGTCGCGGAATGCGTGCATGATGCCCTGCAAAACAATCATCGTTGCCGCTCTCTTCCTTCCGCTCACCGGCATGTACGTGCTGCAATCGACTGTTAATAAGACGGAATAACTGAACGAACCGTGCGTGAGAGTTCCCGAAGATGACGATCGTTTTGTTCCCTCGACCGTCGGTCACCGTGCACGCGTTCGTCGACAGGTTGCCCATGAGAGCGCGATTGTGGAAAAGCGTGGGCAGTTCGACACGCGGATCGCAGAACCACGTGTTCAAGGCGGCTTCCGAAAAGTCGCGCGTGAGTTCGAGCAGCGCGGAAGAGTTGTGGACGGGCGCCCGTTCGGGATGCTCAAAGAGTTCGATCGCGCGCCGCCGGATTTCCGCCTCCGGACCGCTCGGCCGAGGCGTTGGGTCGATCTGCAGGAAGGAGTCACTACAACCGCCTCCATGTTCTGTTCTCACATCGAAGCCGATTTCGTTCTGCTTCAAGTGCCACAAGCAGCCGCCGATGGCCGCGTACAAGACGGCGATCACGAGTAGAAGCCGCGTCCAGGTGGTCAACTGCTGGCCGACTCGTTTGAACGCCTCTTCCACCGCAAAGCCGACCGCAATCACAACCGAAATCAAGGCCGCACCGACTGGAAGAAAAAGTGAACGACGGTTGAAATGAAGTGAACTCCCGCACCGCTCCAACTCAATTGGCTCGTCCCGTTCTCCACGCCGACGAACTCGTAACGTCGCCACTCGAAAAGGAACCAATGGACGAGGTAGACGGGATACGAGACGTTGCCCAAATGAACGAGCGCGCGATTGGTGAGCAGTCGGCTGTCCGCCTTTAACCCGAGGATCAAACAGGAGACGAGGGCCACGAGCACGCGGTTCAGTTGGCGGTAGGAAGTGAGCGAGACGGCGAGAAGAATCACGAGCAGCAACGGAAGGCTCATCCGCGCCCTCTCGTAGAGGTGGTTAAGGGCTGACAAAGCTAAAAGACGAGTAACAAACGCAACAAATGATCGACGTACAAGTTGAAGACTCTTTTGTACTTACTGATCTCTTGCAGTAGTTGGACGAGTTCGTTGCTTCTTTTCTCCATCGTTGGAAATGAAAAGCGAAAAAGCCGCAAAGGAACTGCCACACACGTCCCGTGAGGCTCATGTGTTTGACGTTCTTGGCGGCAGTGGACTGGTAGATAAACGAGGTGGCCGCAAAGACGACCAACAGTCCCCACTGTGCTTTTTGCGGCACACGATGAAGGACGCCCACCAGCAGCGGGACGAGCGCGTAGAACTGAAGCTCCACGCTCAAAGACCAAAAGTGCGTAAAGAAAGAGAAGCCCTTCATCGTCTAAACTCCCAATTACTTCCCGTCTTCTCTTCTTCGCTCACCTCCGCAAAGTAGTCGTCGACCGGACTGTTCGGAATGTTGGCGACAAAAAGAAGTGGCTTCACAGCCTCCGATCGCAAACCGGCGTAGTCGACTGGCGAGATGAGGAAGAAGGAAAGCAGCAGAAAAAGCAGCACGACGAACAAGTAGGTTGGAATCTGAACAAAGTGAGGGATGCGAACTGCAGAAAACTCACGATTCGTTTGATCCGTCGGAAGAAGAACTGAATTACGGCGGGCTTACGGAGCGGTCGCTTTTCGTCGAGCAGCAGACACATGAGAAAGCCGGAGATCACGAAGAAGCTGAAGCGGGCGCATTACTGGGTGAGAGGAGCCCCACTTACACGTCCACTCCCAAAAACCCGGCGCAAAATCGTCTGGGCCACAAGTGAAAAAGCAGGACGCCGGCGATCGCCACTCCGCGCAGGCCCTGGATCTCGAGCACAGGCGGCCCTGAAATCCGTACTCATGAAATCACTAGCGACAAAAAGGGATCTCCACACGGTGTTTTGCATCGGAAGCTCGTGGCGCTGCTTCATACAACGGGATCTTCGTTCCGTCGTTGCAATTTGACGATACCAGAAAGGCGCTCATTATCGTGACCAGCGGCAGACGGCGCTTTGCGGTAACTCCAGTACAAACGCCTAAAAGAAGCGCAACTCGAAAACGTAAAGTTTCCTTATCAGCTAAATCCAAACTCGCTAAAACTTCCATTATCAACCTTTCCGGCGCTGCTTACCGATTAGATTCGCGCTTTCTCGCGATCTTATCGGTCGTCCCGCCGGCCCGCGAGTTATCCGCCGCACTGGCGAAGTGGTCGGAGATCCGCTTGTTCGCCGTTCAGCTACTTACACTCAAGTTCCGGATCGGGTTATTAAAACGACTCACGGTTGCTTTTGGTCTTTGCGCAAAGAAGTGGGACCTAGAGATGTCCGTCTACGTGCCGTGTCACGCTGGAAGCAGCGCCTTGGGTGAGTCGAACACTCATGGATAGCAGATGTTTATTTGTGCTTTGGACATTAAAGGGCGCTTTTCCTCGGCGCGACCGTTTCTTCTCGTCCTTCTTGGCCTCGTTATCTACGTTCTCTGCAGCCTCTACTTTTCTACTCCAAATTGTCAAGCGATGATTCAAACACGTCAGCTTCCGGTTTCGGCACCTGCAGATGGGTCTTTCATGAGTTTGTTGCACGTAAACGACTTGCATTCTTCTCTGCTCCTTGTGTTCAGGCCGTGTGGAGTGCAACGAAACGGACGCTTTCAGCGAAGAAGCGATCATTGCGGCTAACAGTGATGTGCGTACACTCGGCAACGCTTGTCACTCTCTGTTTTTAGAACCTTTCTAAAAGCGAATGGCTTGGAGAGCGGAAGAGCGTAATATGCGAAAGTCACGGCGTTTCTAGTTGTCTCCCCGGATTTGTTCCGATCAAACAAAAACCGTACATATACGTGAGTCTCCCTGCTTTTATCCTCTGTATCAAACTTGTTTAGACTGCAACTGCGGCCAAGCTGGGGTCATGCTCGGTGTTTAAGTCGATGTCGACTGTGCTGAAGTCTCTGATGTGTCTGCTGAACGACCCACTCAACTTTCTGCTCTCTGGTCGCGACCTCATTGGTGACGCCGTGGGACGGTTCGTTCACTTGTGCGGATGAAAATACCGCTTGGAGTTTAGAGGATGTGAAAGCAAAGGCAAAACGCTTCACGGTCTCTCCGATCGTGAAGTGAAGGGACGGACGAACGCGGCGGGATGGGAGTTCTTAATGGTTGTGCGGGATCCGATCGACCGCTTTCTGAGTGGATGGCTGCACAAATGCGTGCTGTACGTTTATTAATGAAACGATCGTTCTGTGATCGATTATTTAGAGGAACACCGGGCCACTGCGAACACGAATGCCTACACTGCGGCCCGAACATGACCTGCTTCTTGGAGCAAGTCGGCAAATCGCTGCACCGTATGGCCGAAACGGGCGGCTTCATCGACCGGGTCACCGAGCACATGATACCGCAAACATGGTCGGTCCGTCATCCGCACGCTTGTCACTTTGTTCAGGTTCTGCAAGCTGCACACCTACCGCTCGAACTTCACGATGCTCACATACGACGAGAATTCTGCTCGCTTCTTCCGCCGTCAACTAAACCCCCTGCTCCGCGAGCAGCATGTTCCAGCGAACATCCGGCGGTACGTGGAGCGGAAAATGTCTGCGGATAGGACGACGCACGCAACAAAAGACTTCAAACTCCGCTCGTTCCTCAAACAACGAATCCTCTCGTCTTCTTACTTGCTGGAAATGATCTACCGTTTGTATCATGTCGATTACGAAACTTTCGGTTTTGCGTTCCCCACCATCCCGCTGAGTAAATGATAACCTTACTGTTCATTTTTCCGTAGATCAATTGAAAGTGTTTTACCGGTTCTCTATAGACAAATGAATCGCTGAGGGGTTAACAAGCAGGTTGTTTTCTTATCGCGTTGTGTTGGGAGCACGGCGGAAGCGCGGCTTAGTGGCGACTTGATCAACATGCAGGAGGCGGAAGACGAGATCGCGCAACAAATGTACGCCCAAAATCGAGTGGATCCCCGCAGTAAATTATCGCAATTAATCAACATGAACGGAAGTCGTGTGCTTGCTGGAAGCCGGGGACTCTGCGCCGGCCAGTTATCGACATTGCCGCTCTCATTCGGTTTAGTCAAAAAAGAAATGTAGGCGGAATCGTCGAAATGACCTCGCAGAAAAACGGCGATAAATAGACGCTGAGGTTAATCTTCGTTATAAATCAACGCTCTATTTTCAAGCGGTCTACGACCAATCGACTTTGGTAACCTGCTGATCGGAGACTCGACGAAGGTCGTTTGGCGTGTGACGCGGCGCCATCGCTTTGTTACTTGCATAACTTTTACAGAGTCAATAAAAACTCGAGTTTCATGGTTGTATGCATTACTCATCAATAAAGTGCCATGCACGAGTGTCAAAAGTACGATCAAGAGTAGATGGAAAGCCGCCCGTCCAACAGCGCAATCGGTACTTTTCGGAGGTCTCCGTGTTTTGTGAACGTGCTCAAATGGGCATACGAAAGCCGCACCGTCAAGGCACAAGTGGAGCGATTTCCTCCCGTTTATCTCGCTCCGTAAATTGTTCTCCCACCGAATGCCGGTTTGCGGCGAGAATCGGCGGAAATCCGCCGCCGTGGCGGACCGAAAAAAGCGGCGATCCGCCCCTCCCGTCGTTATTCGCGTCTAAAACATACCCTCTAGCGTGTACTCACAATCGTCCGAATGATTTAAAGACTGATTTTACGTGGATTTACCGGTACGGATTGCGGCATGCCCAAAGCTACAGGTTTGTTTCAATCCGACCAACGGTCATTCACGGCCCAGTGGTTGCAGCTCGCGTAAAACTTTGCGGTTTTTGTCGCCAACACGGCCTGTACGTGAATTCCGTTCAACATGTGTGTCCGTTCGCCGAGTGCGCGTGCTCCAAGGTGAGAAGAAAGTGGGTTTTGCCGAACTCACTTCGATTTTCCAGTGCAAACTCGTTCGACACCGCCGTCAGCTCATGTCACGCTTTAGCCAAACCACTCGCCGTCTGCTCGCTACCCGCCAAATCAGCTTCGGAAGCGTGCAAAGAATTGCAAGTTCTTGTTTCAATCCTTTAATGTCCCGCTTTGTTTTGGTTGTTAACACACTTGTGATTTTGTCCTGTCGGCTTTATTTTCGGGTTGGCAAGCGGCCAGTTGTTAAAAAAAACTAGCCGTCCTGGTACCGAACAGCGGCCAAATAAGCACGTTACTTTTACTGCCGGCACAAAACTATATGAATAATCTTTTGACTGTTCACTTATTTCCAAGGCAACTGAGTAATCTTTACGGCTGATCTTTCAGTCCCGTTTTTGCTTCCTGTTCGTCTTCCTTCTGATCGGCGTCTTCCTTCTTGCCAACTTAAGTGGACGGTGGATCTCTTACTCCACGGGCGGCATTCCGACGAATTCAAGTTCCATCAGTCTACCGGCACCCCAATTGGCCGAAACCAACAACCTTCCGGCGAGCGAGTCGACGGCAAACGAAACGGCAGCAAACGCGATTCTTCCATTCACCGAAGAGGACGAAAAACAGGCGATTCACGCACTTCTTTCCGGTGTGGCTACAGCGGCCGAAGCAGAGAGAAAACCGCCACGGATTTACTGCTGGATCGCCACGTGGAGCGAGCGAGTGGATCGCGCGTTGGCTGTCAACAAAACGTGGGCCAAACACTGCGACAAAACGGTTTACGTGACACCGCCGGAAGTTAGTGTTGATCTCTTGCTCTCGTAGGTCACTTCGTTTCAGTGCCTGGATCTGCCAGCTCTGGACACTGGGGCGACGGACGGACGCAATGGCTTGTGGAACAAGACGCGACGAGCCTTCACGTGCGCACTCGGGCCTCTCCTCACTTTTTTCCTTTCCAGAGCGATTTACGAAACGGAGCTGGAGAACTTTGACTTCTTTATGAAGGCGGATGACGACGTGTTCGTCCAAGTTCCCCGATTGCGCTCGATGCTCGCCGCTCACTCGGCCGACGAGGCCACGTACTTTGGCTGCCGCTTCAAGCTGTACGCGGAGCAGAGCTACATGAGTGGGGGTGCTGGCTACGTGCTCAGCCGGTGAGTGCGTAAACGAAGCAAATAAACCGCAATCCACGTGGTGTTCAGGGAAGCTCTTCGTCGTTTCGGCGAGAGCATGAACGAGACGAAGAATTGCGGCCCCGGCAGTCATCCGGAAGACTTGCAGATGGGCCTCTGTTTGGAGGATTTAGATGTGAAAGCGGTGGACACTCGCGACGAGCAGGTGAGTCTCTCGAACAAATCAGCAGTCCAAGTGGGAGATCCAGGGTCACCATCGAATGTTTCCGATTCCGGTCGCCCAGTTCTTCAACTCGCCTCCCAGCCGGCTAGTCAAGTCTCTTTACTATCCGTTTTACGTTCGTTTTGGCTGCCTCTTTTTTGGTGACCGCTGCTTGCAGACCGAGAAACCGGAAGCCTTGATCTCCGTACACTACGCGGGCATTGTAGATTTGCATCGAATGTACCACGAGTTTTATTGACCGCGCAAGGGGATTCCTTTGAATAAAAGCGTTCTTTATGTCGTTTTGATTCATTCAGATGGGCAGCGATTGCAGGGAACGGTTTAATTTGAGCTGAAATATGAACCGAACTTCGCAGGAAAACAACGAGACCGGCCGCTGGAATCTCCGACGGGATCTCGCGACCGCCCGCCCGCCAGGCGGCGAATTTGTTCGTAAATTTCTTAGGACGAATTTATATTCCACGCTCAGCGGTTTTCCGCGGTGGAGCAGCTGCCGAAGCGGCCGGGGCAGCCCTGCAGCTCCCATTGATACTAGATTGCACGTTTCTTGCGCATGTGCCTCGTAAACACCAAGAACGAAGAGTGCGTCAGGAAATCCTTTCGCTGAACGAGCGGGTTTTCTGACAGAAAACACTGAACGAGTCGCTAGCTAGCTAGCATCGATTTTTGACACTTTTTGGCTTTCGAGAGCCATAATACAAAAGACGCCTACAAATTTCCGAGTAGGAAATTGCAGTTCGGGTTGGCGTTTACATGAGCGTTCCACGAGTGCAATTCTTGCTTGCCCACAAAGACAATAAAGCAAGTGGTTTGTGGTCGCATCAGCTCTTTCACGTTGCAGAACTCCGACAGTCAGTCAATTGGAGTCATGGGCAAATGCAGTCTACGCGTGCACTTCATTGTGGCGTTCAATTGCCCGCCCCTTCACAATAGAGCCGACAGAACGCATTAGATTTGTGCTCCATTGTTCGTTCCTTGGAGGCCAATGGTGCGAAGTTCGTTGAATTGCCGGCCGAAAACCCACAACGGAAAGCAGCCAACGCGAATTTGAGAGTTTTCGAATGTACTCTGGTGAGGAGAACCCGGAAATCATCGCTGTTAGCTCGAAAATTTTCCGCTATCCGTAGACGGCAGATAGCTATCGGAGGAGTAGGCAGGCGGGGGTCGGCTGCCTTCTCTTCAGATATTTACGCACGCATCAAAAACTGCACTCAGATGGACGTAAAAGCCGAATCGCCGCTCGAGATCTCCGGAGGCTGCGGATCGACCGGCAGGTTCCTTGAGATCCGCGTCTGCCACCCGTCCCACTCCGCTGAGTTTGCGCTCTTCCGCTTGAACGCGTCGATTGTAACAAGCCAATACAAGTATCCTGCTTGAACGATGCTCACATGCGTTTATTGGTTTGCTGCAAAAGTTTCCGGAAAATGGGCCGACCCTGGCGCAGAAGTTCCTGGCCGCGTGGAGCGGAATGCCAACGGCTGATTTCCGCAGACGAATCGCGCTTTTTGCAGTTTTCTTCAACAGTCATCAATTTAAACGCGGAGTTTGCCCTTAAGATGATAGCTGGACACCATGAAAAGGTTTTCGACCTAAAATTTCTTCGAAAATGTCTTTGAATTGCCTTCAACACGACCGTTTCTGTTCGGGCAGCAAGCGGGGAATTTCGTTCGCTCAGTCGCCGGCCAGCCGAGTACTTTTGCGCCAGGCCCGGCTCGCTTTCCGGAAACTTTTGCAGCAAACCAATATTCTCTCACACAATCACTTCCGGGTGGCGAACCCGACCGTCTGCTGGGCGTAGTCCAACGCGACGCAGTGGCGGTCGAGGACGGGCGCGTTCAGCTGGAGGTCGTCGCCAAAGAAGCCGTGGAAGAAGCAGTCGGCGGTCCCCTTGGCGGTCCGACGGCCCACGTAGTCGGCGGGGCCGAGGCGGATCTCCTTGCCGCCGATCTTGTACACGAACTCGTGGGTCTGATCGCAGGGCATGTTCCACTCTTTGTCCATGCGGAGGGCGCAGAGGATCTGCTTCTTTATTTCGTACGGAAAGGCGAGCTGGCGGCTCGTCAAGTCGACCACCATCTTCACGCCAGTCGCCAGCGTCCGGTTGCCGAAGGAGACGCTGAGCGAGTGGGTTGTGCTCACTTCAATCGAAGTCACTCACGACTCTGCCGGAAAGGCCCACGCGAACGGGTGCATCGAACGGGGCACCGAACGCCAGTCGTCGGCACACCGCGCGGCCGCCCGCCCGCCGAACGTGATCACGCCGCTCGTCGGGTCGTCGAGTCCCGTCTGGGTCTTCCTTCAATCCGCTCGCTTCAAACAGAAGGAGGAAGAGAACTCACGTGTCCCCGGAGAAGACGACCACCCGCTCGCCCAACTGCCGCAGGACGTTGCCCACGAAGGTCGCGATGCGTTGCGGCCTGCACGAAAGAGCGTTGATCGACGGGACGGCGGAGCTCACCGTTGGAAGATGAAATGCCCGCCCTCGTACTGCTTCTTGGGGTCCACGTGCAACTCCATGCGGACGTCCTCGACCGTCGCCTTCCCGAGTTGCAGGCGTTCGCGCACTCGAATCCCGTAC
Source organism: Aphelenchoides fujianensis (assembly GCA_024699865.1). Lineage (NCBI taxonomy): Eukaryota > Metazoa > Nematoda > Chromadorea > Rhabditida > Aphelenchoididae > Aphelenchoides > Aphelenchoides fujianensis. The sequence goes on along the minus strand of JAMPIO010000146.1, from coordinate 164,313 downwards.
GCGTCCGTCCCTTTGACCAGGTTCCCGACCTTGCGGAACGAGGAAGAGGTCCTGAACGTTCATTTGAGTCGAGCAATGGCCGTCTTTCTCTCCCCTACTTGGCGTTCAGCTTCGCATCGAAGATGTTCATCCCGCCCTGCGTGAAGGCGAGCATCACGTCGTATTTCCTCGCTGAAAGCGAGTGGGTAGTTGAGTTGAATTGAGGGTTATTTGTTCGCTTACCCGGTGTCCCCACTTTCACCTGGACCTCGCAGGGCGCCACCGAGGATTCGCACGAGTAGGGCACGTCCACGGACTTCGGGAGGACCGCATTCCCAAAGACGACCGACGAGAAGAGGAAGAGAGCTGAAAGGAGTCGAAACATCCTGTTTGTGACTTCTCGTCCTCATTCCTCCGTTTTATACCCTCGGGTTTGTCGTCGAGTGCAGAAACCTGCCGGCTGCGCAAACGAACGGCAATGAGAACGTCCTTTGTTCTCTTCGTTTTTGCGCAATTGCTTTGGGCGATTGGACGGGAACACGCATTCCCAGAAATCCGGCCGGGTTTTTAGCCAACAGAGTGGACCAAATTAGTGGGCGAGGGCCCGGGCTGGAAGTGACGTTCGCGTTTGTTCAGCCGGCTCGCAGCTGCGGGATGTTGCGGCGATCTGCGGCGGTCGGTCCACGGTCCTTTGTTCTTTTTGAATTCCAACGATCAAGCACAAAAACCATCTACTTCCGTTCGGTCACATCTCCAAGCTTTGTTCGAACGAAATGAAGTGAGCGCGCGACTCGCGGACCGCACGAACTAGCGGATTCGGCCGTCGGTTCCTCTCGCTCATCGGCAACGGCGAGCGAAAAGATCGCCCGAAAGAGAAGAGGCCAAAAGCGAAAAGAGCGTCGACCCTTCACGCCCTCGCTTCTGCCGCGGCCCGTTGCTCGCCCGCTCGAAGAAGAAAGCGGTGCGATACAGCCGGCGGGCAGTGGAGAGCAGACAGCGCAGGTCCGGAGCGGATGGATTATCAACGAGAAGATGCGCAAATCCACTAACTTGACCGCCTTCATGATTCGGCAACGAAAGCGACCTATTACTTTTTTGCTTAGACGGTGAGAGAGCGGGCGTTTGGGAAACACCACTCGTCAGGCAGACTTTATTTCGGTCACACACAGTACACAAAGAAAACGGCCGACTTTCTCCGTTCTTTAGTCAAAAGCCATCTAGTGCGTCAGGTATTCTCGCGTCACTCCAGTCTTTTATCGATGCAAGTGGGGCGAAACGAGTCGACTTCCGCTCTCCGAACAGGTGAAATCGGAGCGAAGAAAAAGTCTTACTGACGCTGCATAAGTCGAATGGGTTCACGCCACAAGCCGAAGGAGCAGAGGTTATTCCGCTCCGCTCTTCCGCTCCCGAAGGATGTTCTCGTCGTTGTACGAATGGATCGAAGTGCTGATGTTCGTCCTGGCCGTCTTCATCAATGGCTACGTCTTCTTTCTGGTGCAATGGAAGACGCCAAAGAACCTCCTAAAATACCGTTACTTCATGAACCTTCTGATCATGTCGGACGTCGTCTTTACGCTCTTTTTTGACGTCTGCCTCCAGCCCGCGGCATCCACCCGTTGCTGGCAGCTTCGATGCGCGGCCTGGTGTGGACGGACGAGCAGACGCGGCTCGGGGTGAGCAGCACATTCAGTTAATCCATCTCTTCAATGGTTTGCAGATCAGCCTGACGCTGTGAGCGGGGGCGAACGTGGTGGCCGTGGAGCTCTACTCGCTTTTGTACCGCTTTACGGCCATCCTGCTGGACAAGCGACCGCAGAACCTGCTGCCGTCCGTGAGGTGGAAGGTCTTTGCCTTTCTCTTCTACCAATCCGTGTGTGCGTTGATTGGTGTCGGCTTCTATTTCACGCTCGCCACTTCGCCGGTCGGTCGATTCACAATCGATCCGAATTGTTCGTTCCTTTCAGTTTGCGTGGTACTTCCTGTTCACCTTCCCGCCTGACGTCTCGACCATCCGGCCGGGCGATCCGATCGTTCTCATTTTCATCGACTCGCCCTTCCAGCTCGCCTACTTCCTTTCGTTGGGCGTCGTCCTCCTGCTCGTCCCGCTGGCGGCCGCCGTCGGGGTGTTCGCCATCTTGCGGACGTTGCGGAGATCGGCGGGCGTCTTCACGCCGGCCACCAAGCGGCTCCACGTGCAGTTCGTGGTCCTCTTCTCCGTCCAGCTCGCCTTCCCGTTCGTCCTCATCGTCGCGCCCGTCAGTCTGTGGGGCGTGTTTCTCGCGGCCGACCTCCAATTGAACGCTTTCGTCGGGCAGATCTCACTGACCCTTCTCGGCTGCTACGGACCGCTGAATGGACTGTCCACCATCGTGTGAGCTCTTCGTCTACTCGTTCGTTAACCACTCGTTTTGATCGTTGCAGGCTGATCGCTCCGTACAGGAAGCACGCACACGAGTTCCTCGTTCTTCCGCTCGTCCGCCTCCTCCGTCGTTTCCACCTGCTCGGTCGCCTGTGCCGGAAGTTCGACGTCGATCGAAGTGGACTCGTTGACCTCCGTGGAACGCCCGAACGACCGAAGGCGACTGTCAGCGTCGTCCAGACGACCGGCTTTCGGCTTTCGATTCAAAGCGGTGCTTGACGGAGAGTCGAGTGGAATGTGATGCGATTTCATTTGCCGTCTACCGCTTGCCACTTTGAAGCCATAAAACAAGGAGTTAATTTGGACGAATTCAAACCTTCAAGACGCATCGAATTCTCGATTGCCGAAAGCGAACCGCTGGCGGCCGGTTTCTAGCACCAGTTTGCTCATGAGTGCTTCCTTTCGTCGAAATTGCCGCGTCCCGTCGATCATTTGAACGGCGTAGTCGGCGATGCACTCCGTGCGCGTCCAAAAGCGATCCATCGAGGGAATTCGCCGCTCCAACCGTCCCGCTCGCGCCTCGACGGCCAGTCGGCAGAGTTGGCAGCCGGCGTTCGACGAGCCGTCAGAGTTCGCGGACGTCCGGCGGTAGCTTTTGGTCCACTCGAAGTACCTGCAAAACGAGCATGAAGCGATTCTGGCGGTTGCTTTCTCTGGATAGGGCGCCTTCGGAACCTACCCAACGCGCTTCTGTGGACTTGCTTCGAGTACGCCGCATTGTCCGCGATCAACGAGTGCAAAAAACCGGCCAACTCTTTCGGCGAACCGAAATCAGAAGCCGCAACGAAGGTGTCGTTCGGGATCTGCCGCGTGTTCACGACCCCGCGGCTCAACACCACCGGCACGATCAGGTCTTTCAAGCGGAAGAACTTCTCCGTCGTGTACCTGCAAACACGCGGCTCTATCTATCTAGTGAGCACGTACTCGGGACAAACGGAGTTCTCGAAGGCCAGGTAGAAGTGATGCTCGTCTACAACGCGCAAACGCGTCGATCTTTCTTCATTTTCTTTTGTTTACCGATGAGCCGCTTGAGATCCTGCTCGCTTATTCGCTGCCCGAAGCACGCCCCAACGCGCGTCACCTCGATGTGTTCGCTCAACTCGCGCAAGAACTCCGTTCGGCCCGAATGGACGGCGAAGCACTCGGAGGCGGCGATTAGCGCTCCTTTCGACTTTCGGGCAACGGCAGCCGCTACCTGAAACGAGAGGGTGTTGATTGTGGGAATTTTTAGATCAATGGCAGACCCACCTGTTCTTCGGTCCAAACCTGGTCGCTCGTTTCGCTTCCGTCCAACGGAACCAACGCGTCGTACGGGAGAAAGACGTCCGAATTCGAACGGTACGAAACGCTCACGTTGAAGAAATCGGGCGCGGGAATGTCCAGCGGAGCTGAAAGCGATAAAGGGTTGAAAGCAAGTCCACTGGGAGTTGTTGAGTGGAGACTCCAGTGCTCAGAACGGCAGGGTAATCACCCGCCCTGCGAGTTGACGGGCGACTCGAGGCTCACGAACGCGTTGAAGACCGTCGAGTTTCCGACCGGCGGCCACTCGGCGCCGAAGATCGCGTCCGGAAGGTGAAACACGCGGACTTGGGCTTCCGGGAGGCGGCTCCGATCTTCCGTGAACGCGCACTCGAACGGGCACTCCGGCCGGAGGACGAAGAGCGGCGCTAAAAATTCGCCGAAGAATTTCGTCCACAACAGAATGAGCGGGGGAGACGCCGTTGAGGAAGATGCGGGCTGAAGGAGGCGGGTGATTGAAGGAGATCGAAAAAGTTCTGCCAGCGACAGCAATCGATCGAACGAAAGGGAACTGACCATCAAAGACGTCCGCTCTCCTCTCATCGAAGAGACAACCAGGAACACGACAAAGCCGGACAGTGCAACGAGCAGAAACACCGCTTTTCGTGGCGGACGGAAGAATGTGGCGGAACGGCGTCCGACCCAGGAGTTCTTCAGCATGCTTTCAAACAGAAAATAGAACAAATAAGCGGAAAGCAAAACACGCTAGTCAAATGCAAGAAGTGTCCCGCGAAAGATGCGAGCGGCGGGAAAGGAAGAACTGATAAGACCGAAGGTCTTGCACCTTTTCCTCTTTTTCCGTTTGAAAAACGACCTGTGCGCACTGCACCCCGTCCGCCTGCCGTCCACGACTTTGCAGCAGTCCATCTGCTGCTGGACTCGCCCACTCGCAGATGGGATTCGAACGAGATATGTAAACAAGGCGGTGGACGGCTGCAGAAGAAATTGTTCAACGGTTATCCCCGAACACAAAGCTCGCTGTTCTCCTGGCTTTTTCCTCACCTTTTAGTTTGGAAACAAAAGCTTTTATTGGCACAAACGAATCAACACAGCGATCGATCAGAACACAAAGATCCGCTTGGTGGCGAGCGACTCGACGTCCACAGAGGCGCCTGAAACAAGAAGGATCACCCGGCTGCCTGCTCGTTCAAACTCACGATCGGCAGCCGAAGCAACGAGCAGGGCGGACGGGAGGCTGAGTGCGGGCAGGACCTCCGAGACGAACCCCTCAAAGCTCCATTTGGCGTCCTTCATCCGCCGCACGCGCTCGGCCCACTCGGCGGCGTCCGGCTTCACGAACACGTGCGCGAACGAAGCCGCCCGGCCGCTCATCGGCACCGAGCAGAGCGGCGACCCCAATTCGGGCACTTCGGCCACGTGCGGCGACGCCGAGCGGAGGACGAGGACGGCGGAAGTGGGCGCCTTCAGCCAACGCCGCAGCGGCCACACGCCGTTCGTGGAGCGGCACTGGAAGAACGAGGATTGATTGTGGATTAGTGAGAGAACTGACCAAATCCAGGTCGAAGTAGAAGACGGGCGGCATCGCGTGCAGGTGCTCCGAGAGCGTGAGTGTCCCGTGCGGAATGACGGGCTGCTGGATGATTGGCGGGATGGCGGGCTGGACGGGCGACGGCAACACCGTGGGCACTTCTCGCTTGATTTCTCGCTTCACCTCGCGCTTAACCGCCAGCTTCAATCCCGGCAGCGATTCCCGTTTCACGACCGGCTTGATCTCCGGCTTCACCTCTCGCTTCACTTCCAACTTCACCTCCGGCCCCGTTCCCGGCGTCACGTCCACTTTGACCTCCGGCTTCACTTCGGGCTTCACCGGCGGCCTCGCTTTCTGCTTCGCTTCCTGTTCCACTTCCGGCTTGATTTCGGGCTTCACTTCTCGTTTCACGTGCGCCCTGACGACCGGCGGGTCGCGGCGACTGGTGGACGAACCAGCCGTCGGCTCCGCCCGCCAGTCCATCGATCGATTGGGCGTCTAAACACAGAGGAGGGATAAAAATAGCTGATTTCTGCTTACTTCTTTCGTCCCGTCCTCTTTGTGGCGGTCTTTAAAGTGGACCTCCCGTTTGTGCTGCTCGCGGAGTTTCTTGGTCTTGCACACGACGCCGCAGAGGTCGCACTTAAAGCCGGGATGTTTCTCGTGAGCTTGCAGATGGCGGGGCATGTTCCGTCTCATGATCAACCGGCCGCAGTGCTCGCAGGGCAGCTGAAGCGAGGATGAACGAAAGAATTGAGTGAAAGAACTCGCCTTTTCGGCCGCGTGTTTGCGCGCTTGTTCCTTCTTCTTACGCGCCTCCTCCTTTTCCTTCCGTCGTTTCTGCTGCTCCAGCAGCCGTTTGCGCGGCTCTCGTTTCACTTCCTCGGGCACGTGCGGACTCCAGAGACACGTCCGCTCATGTCGGGTGCGAGATGAAGGTGAGTACCACTGACGGCAATGCGGACACATCCACTAAAAGTAGGAGGAATGGACGGAGGCTCCACGCACTCACTCACCCATGCCGCCTGCTGAGGCTGACCGAACCAGGTCGTCGCTAGCTCCTGCAAACAACCAATAGTTTCAAAACAACCTTTCGACATCACAAACGAATTGTTGATCGCGTTGCTCGTCCCGCAAGTCCTGGCTGTCGTCCGACTCGGCGTCCTCATCCAACTCGAAGTCCTCGTCCGGCTCGGCGAGTTCGTCTTCGGACTCCAGAACATCGAAGTCCAAAGAATCAGACTCTGAAGCCTCGGGTTCCGACGCAATGGGCTCTTCTTTTTTGCAGGGCGGGGGCGGTGGGAAGGGCGGACCCGGCGGACGGCCGCTCTCGTCGTCCTCGCCGCTTTCCTCTCCGTCTGAAAGAAGCTCCCGTTTGCAGGGCTTCTGGTCGGCGATGGGAGGAGGCGGCGCAGAACGGACGTTGTTCTCGTTTTTGACCGACGAAGAATCGAGGATTTCCTGTTTGCACGGCTTCGGAGGATCGAGGGCCTCCGTCTTGCAGGACAACGAGCCAGGACGGGCGGCTGTAGGTGGAGGAGCGTTCTCGAGCTTCACGTTCTCGCTGAGCACAATCCGGGGCTTCTCCTCCTTCATGATCGCGTAGACGGAAAGCGGACGAATGAAATTTCTGCGCGGAAAAACTACGCCAAGAGGATGCGCGGCGCCCCGTCTGCGTTGGCGCGTTCGAGTGACCACTCGGCTGGGCGAAACGCAAGGACCGCGGGGATTACCGCCGAGTGGTGGGGTGCCCAACCGGCCGCTTGGCGGGCGACCGCGAACGAAGGGAAAAAAGCGGTTTCTCCACTTTCCGGGCGCTTTCCCCTCGCGCATTCGTCCACTCTATCGATCGGAACGGCAAACAGATTGCGTTGTTTGTAACCAACAACCTCCGAAAAGATCTTCCGTTTTTGTTTACTGCTACGCGACCGGACGGAAGATTGGTGGAATGAATGGACGATTCGGGAGCGCTGGGCGGTCACAACAGCGGGGCATTCCCGCCTTTCTCTCGACCGCCCAAAGAACTCTCCATCGTCTAACGAGCATTCAGCGGGGATTTCGGTTCTCCTATCGGCAAACGGAGAACGAACTCGTATGATCGAACTTCGCCTGCTCCATTTGATGTCGGTCAGCAGAAACTGAGAACAAAGACATCCGTTCCCTTCTCCGCGCCGAATGCAGAAGCAGAATTCGTCGAAACGTCGAAAAGAATGTCGGTTCGTACTGGTAAGACAACGGGAAGCGGGAAATCCGTTCGATTGACGGTCGACAACCGAATCTTCTCGCATAGACAAACCAAGAAAAAGCTTTTGTGCCCTTGAAGTCCGACCGGAACTGTTGAACTCCACGTCAAATGAGGAGTGAGCAGCGCGGACCACGACCGATCGCGACCGGCTGGATTTCCGTTCCGTTCGTGGCATTTCGCTTGTTTGCTGCTGCTGGCGGTCGGTCGGTTGCTTTCTGCCGCTCGCCGCTCCGTTCGTGCACCTCGTCGTCATGGGCATCGTGCTGAGCCTCCTGCTGAAGCGTCCGCGGCTCCAGCTCCGCCCGAACGTCGTCTCCGCTCTGCTGGCCGCTCGGCTCTCGTCGCGCAATCCGGACGACGTGATTCGGCCGGACGACCCGCAGGCGGTCGAAAAGAGGGCCGCCCGCCGTCTACGCACCCTCCGCGCGCTCCTCGTCAGCCGCCGCTTTTTGGCCGCCTTCTTCGAGACGCCCGTGGAGGAGGACGGGGTCGGCGGGTTCAAGAAGCCCGCCGTCGAAGTTCGCTTCGAGTGGCTCGTCATCAGGATCGGCGGGACCGTCTGCACGCTCCGCTTCGACGAGCAAGCCTTCGACCACGCCGAAGACGTCGTCCTGCTCCTCTCGCTGGTCACCAACGTGCCGCGCGTGCGTGTGCGCCCACAAGGAAACTACGGAGAAGTCCTCCTGCTCATCGGCGAGGCCCTCTTGAGCATGCGCGAGGACCTCCGCCGCCACCAGCTCGTTTTCTCGGCCATCATGCGTGAGTTCTTCCTTACCTGCATTCCCCTCATCTTGTGTGTTTACAGGGAATCCCCACATCAAGAAGGTCTACTTGGAGCCGTGCGCTTCTCGTCCTCCGCTCGACAAGCTGGCTTTCGAGCAGTTGAAGGGAAAGATCGCGGGCATGGACTCGTGCCCTCTGCGCTGGCTCCCGCTCTTCCGGCACGCGGCTCCGATGGACCACCTGCTGATCAACGACGGCCACTGCGACCCGTACTGTAAGCACTCTTTTCGTCTTTCTGATTGGTCGCTTACCTTCTTCCTCAGACTTCCCCCTTTTCTTCCGCCTGCCCGTCCGTCTGCTGGAATTCATGTGCGAGTTCGGCTGCTTCGAGCAAGTGGCGACCGAAAAGCGGTGAGCTTCCATTGCCGCCGGTGTTCTTTTTCATTCCGCTCGTTGCAGCTTCGAGCGGAACGAGCACATCGAGCGCATCGACTGGCTGTTTGAGTACTGTTGGCGGTGGGGTCGCGAAGGCAACGACCAGCCCGCGGCGTTCGCCCAAGCTCTGCGCGTGCTGCGGATGCTCAACCCGGCGTTTGAGTTCTTTCCGCGCCCCGTCATGATCCTCATCGATCCGTTCTGCTTGGTTTGTGTCTCTTCGCCTGGTCTGCTGTCTTATCGGTTTCTTGCAGACCAACGAAGACTTTCGCCAGTACGTCAACGAGTACTTCAACTGGGCGCGCTTTCTGCTCGACGCCGCCCAAGAGACCGGCGAGTCCATCGGCCGCATGGAGCTCAACATTTGGATGGTGCGAGTGAGTTGCCCCCGCAAGACCTCTCCGCTCATCGCTCGCTTTCAGCCGCGCGCTCCGTTCCAGTGGGAACCGGCCTTCGCGTTTCTGACCGACGAGATGGGGCTTGAGGAAGTCTCCAAAAAGGTCTGGATGTTCCCCAGCTCCATCGGCATTTCCGAGCCGCTGATCGTACGCGCCGAGTACTCGATCACGCACCGCAACACGTGCATCACCGTCAACATCTATTAGGCGGCGTTTTCGTTCTGGGAATAAAGAAATGTCTTCATTCGCGTGATTGGGTGGGGTTCTCTTGATGAAAAGGCGCACGAACGAGTTGGGAGTTCTGCTGCGAAAGCGGCGGCAGAAATAAGACGCTGCAAAAGAAGCCTTATGCGAACAGACGGTAAATATTTGGTTGATTTCGAAGAGGCTTTCGGTCGATTGCGGACATTCGAACTGAAGGCATCTGTCGCGAGTTTCAGTCGTCCATTCCAACAACGACAACACTCCATTCTAACGCAAAGATCGGTTCATTTTTTCTCCTCTCATTCACTCCTTCTGCTGCTTTGCCTGCCGGCCGCTTCGATCGGTCAACGCTTGGGCACGCGCGGGCGGCCACGTTCTTTGTGTCTTCCTTCCGTCCACCGCACCAGTTATCAGTTGCGGCATCCGATCTTCTGCCTCCTAACGTCTTCTTCTTCGGTCGTGTGTGTAGACGGCGCATTTTCCCTCGAATTATTCGTTCATGTCCACTTTTTGTTTCCAGGCGGTGGGCGTCATGGCCGCGTCGAGTCGAAAGCGGGCGCCCGCCGCCGAAGAAGCGGACGAGGAGCCGCTGATCGTCCAGATGTCCGGCGCTCGGCCGACCGGCTGCGCGACGTGCTGGACGTCGACCGAAATGCCCCGTCTTTCCGCTCGGCTGGCCGTCAAGAAGCCGAAGCGAGCTGTCGTCCAGAGGCAAACGGAAGGGCTGGAAGGGGAGCCGCCCATCGGAGTCAACGAGTTCGTGTACAAGACGTGCGGGGTTCGTTTCACCTTGATTCTTTTATCCTTTACGTTTGTCTTATTCTGCCTTCACCTTGCAGCTGCGGTCGCCGTCGTATGCTCGCTTTTCGCCGGACGCACGGTACATGTACGCGTTCACAAATGATCTCAACCTGCTGGTCATCGATCTTTTCCACGGCACCCAAAAGTTAGTTCTTTTTTTCCATTCGTTGGACTCTCTGCTTCCAGGATCTTTAAGGCTCCGGAAGGGCGGAAAAATCGATACATCGGCTACTTTGTGCCGCTCAACGCACCTACGATCCTTCTCATGTCGAAGGTGTACGGCAGTTCGAACGAAGCCGATAGCATGGAGCTGGAGTTGCTTCGGATTGGCGAGTGCGGCGACGTCTTCGAGCCGGTGCTTCTCATGCGCGAAACGAGCAGCCCTTTCCGGATGTTCGTCTTCGCAGAGATCAGCGGGCAGACGGACGTGAAGCACGTGGTCTTCGGTCGTCACGGAACGGTCGCTTTTTGCCGCCTGAACGTGGACGAGGGCCGGCTGGAGACCTTCCACTCGCTGCCGATCGGCCATTTCCCCCGCATCGAAGACTTCCACGAACCGGCCTTCCCCTTTCACGTGAGCGAGGACGGAAGGCAGCTGTACACGATGCAGTCGGAAGATCCGAAGGCTCTGCACGTGTACTCGCTGAAGGACCGCAAGTGGACGACGACGGCGATCGAAATGGGCGATTGGGAGTCAGACGTGAGTTTTCTCCGTGTTCTTCTGCATTGATCCGTGTGTTTGCAGCGTTCGTTCACCGAGTGCTTCTGGTCGACGGGCGTCGTCTACGCAAAAGGACGTGCTGGTGTTTTGTTCCGCTGCGATCTGGACGAGAAGATCAGAAAACGGGTGCCGATCGACGGACAGAACGTGGCCTTCCTCCTGCCCCTCTGCAACCCGGTCGATGGAGCGGACGACGCGCTCGTGCTCCTCAAAGAGAAGAAACTGCGAAAGAAAAAGCGAGGTCAAGAACGGCGCCGCTACACGATCCAACGTTTCATGCAGCGGTTCGTTCCACGTTTGTTGCTTTCTCTCAATGATTCCCGTTTTCCAGGAACGTGGACTCGCTGCGCGTCCTCGCCATGGCGGCCACTCGAAAGAGCCGCGAGGGAGTGGGCGGCGCGGAGGCCTTTTACGAGAAGATGGCCGTCCGTACGTACAAGAGCGTTCTGCCCACTGCGTTCGCCAACATGCAGTCGATCCCAATTCATTGCCGTCGATGCTGCGACCGCTACCAACCGCATACCGGTACGTGGGTTCCGGTGGCCTCGCCTTCTGATGCGCTCAACCAGTTGGGACGCTTGTTTCGAGAATAAACTCGACGAGGGATGTGCACGGTGGCTTCATTCTCTAACGAGTTGAAGGCTCGCGCTGCAATTGCGGGCGGGAGGTGTCAAGAAGATATTTCTTTGCAAGAAAACAAACTGAAGGTCTCAGGATGCCCTCAAAATCATTTGATCCACCACAACGGCAAAAAGCGGCACGCAGTCGGAGTAAGTCGCGGGTTCTTGCAAGCGAAATCGCTCCGAGGTTGGCAAAACGCGACTGCTCGTACGGACGGATTGCGGACGAGCGAACGTGTCACAAAAGCGGGTCTGATCGCCCGGAATGTGCCCGTTAGGCGGTTTATCAGTCCGTTCGGCGCACCTTTTTGCCAATGCGTGCGACTCGCGCTTTTCCGATTGCAAAGAAGTTTCTCTCCGTTTTTTCCAACTCAAAGAATGCAGTTCGTTGTATGGAACGTGTTTTATTCCGTCTTACCTTTCCTGGTGTTCTCCAGCCAGCCCCCAATGTACAATCTTACGACTTATGCGGGCTGTAAGTGGATTCGTTGCATTTAGATCACTCCTTGGACTTTCAGACGTTTACCTCCATGCAGGCACGCCGCCGCAAACGATAGTCGCAACGATCTCCACCTTCTTTCCGGAGGTGCTGCTCAAAGACTCTCGCTGCGGGGTTCCGCGTTCCGACTGCCCGCGAGTGTGCCGGGCAAAAAGCCTAGTTTCTGCCTTCTGCTCGTTTGACTGTCAATTCACTTCTGCTGCAACCACGTGGGCTGTTTGGTGCAAAGACTACAAGTTGCAGACTTTCTACAACAATCATTTCTACACGCTTTCCAATTCGACCACTGCCGAAGAGAGCCACCGGGAATGGCACGGGCAATCGGCGGGCTACACGCCGATCCAAGGCCAATGGATCAAAGATGGGCTGGTGCTCTTGGAATCCGCCCACTCGGTGGAAGGCGCGAACGATCTGCAAGTCGTTGCAACAAACCTTGTGCTCGGCTGGGTGTTGGACGAACGGTACATTCGCGAGAACCACTACATCGACCGCCGAGGATTGCAGGTTGGTCCGCTAGCAAACAGGAGTTGTGGGTTTGGCCCCGGGCACGGAGAACTTCGTTGTGCAGGCATTCGACCGGGGACTGCTGCCTGCCCCTATGGTCAGCATCGTTCAGTACGATCAGTTCTTCGGGACGTTGTTCGTCGGCGGGGAGTCGAGCGAAGACTGCGGCTCGTGGATCCGCCGGCCGGCCGAACGGAACGCGTGGGCCTTTCGAATGGACGTCATCACGATCAATTTGCGCGGATCTAACAACCAGACGAGTGCTTTTCGTTTCGAGAATCCACTGGTTGGAATTTCCGTTGCTTTCTTTTCAATTGCTTCTTTAGGTGCAACTACTCACCGACGCTTCCTCCTTCCTGTTCGTGCCCGACCGGTTGTTCGACCGGTGGACGGAGGCGGGGGTGATCACGTACAACGTCCGCAAGCACTGGCGCGAAATCGACTGCTCGGCGCAAGTGGAGCTGAAGTTCCGGCTCGGCCACTACGTGTTCCAATTTCCTTCTACTTTCGTGACGTCGCTCGACGGAGAAGCCACGTGTTTCTTGCAGCTTTCCCCCGTTCGCGACTATTCGCCCACGCGCTACAAAGACGACCTGCAATTTCTGTGGAGTTATCCGTTCATTTTGACCCACTGCGTTTCGTTCAATTATGCGACCAATTCGGTTGGAGTGGCCTCAATGTTGTCGTGACGGAATAAAGTGAGTTTGTGGAAGACACAAAAAGCGGTCATTAGCTTGAACAATTGCGGGTTGATCTTCGGAGCAGTTCAATTATTGACCACAAAGAAGGCCACTATTCATCACCCGTTAAGTTTTTTCAAATGAACGCACCACTTCCTTTTCTTCTTCTCAAGGATTCCTCAACTGCGGCCGACAGCTGACCAGGCCTCCGCTTCTCGCTTCTTGCGAATGGCGAGCTACACGGCGGCGCGCTCGACCGCCGCTCGCTGCCTTTTCGTTTGAGTGAGGAGTTCTGCCCACTTGCTGTGCGGCGGAGGAAAAGCGGAGTGGAAGGGGCTAAAAAAGGAAGGAGTACTCAATGGCCGCCTACTACTCCGCCGGCCACCCGCCTTGCCGCTCGCCCGGCAGAAAGCAGCGGTCGGAGGAGTGGAAGGGCGGGTTCTTGTGCACAATCCAGCCGGCGACGACCTGCGCGAGGCTCTCGGTAATCCGAGGGTTAGGAGACACGATGGGCGTTCACTTACCGCATCGCGTGATCGAAGGTCGGCCTCTTGGAGGGAAGTGGGACGACTGCCGATCACCAACGAGAGAGAAGCAGGGTACTTCTGTACAGAATTCGGCTGCACGTGCTCACTCCAAGCGGTTTACTCAACAGACGTCAACAGCTAACGGCGGGGGATGGGCGTCATGTTCGGGTAGACGGAAGCGAGGAGGTTCTTGAAAGGCGGCCGGCTCAAAAGTTGATAGAATCCTTTCAACCCTTGGACGTCGCTTTCGTTCTCGCAGATTGCGTCCACTGCAATGCGGGCGAGCTTGTCGGGTCGCCTGCACAAAGAAAATGGAGCTGCTGCAAGGGAGAACTCACTGGAACTCACCGGGAACGGAGGCGGAAGATCTGTTTGGTGCTGCTCCACTTGTCGCTCATGAGCAACAGCTCGTCGTTGAGCCCGCAGACGCGCGGGATGTGGACGTCGTCTTTGAACACGAGCGGCAGCTCCTCCCATCGGCGTTGCTCCGGCCGACAGCTCCACACGAACCACCGCCGCTTTCGGCCGGCATTCCGGTGGCCCCACAAGAGGGCGCCTTCTTGCAACCAAACGAGGCCGCTCACGGCAAGCGAAAAAGAGAGCGGATGAAGCGCGCGTTGGTGTCGGCCACTCACCTCTCCGTTCACGTCCCGTGTCAGCGTTTCCACACTCCACATGTTCTTTTTGATGTTCAGGACGTGGAGGACGGTCGGCCGGGTGGGGCGGAGTGCGTACAACGACCGGCCGTCTCGCCTTAACTGGTAGGCGCGTTCTCGTTCGCTCGTGCTCTCGTGCCGGTCGGTCTGCAATCGGCCTTCGTCCACGTTCAAGCGGGCGAAGCGAAGCCAGTCGGTCGGGGTCGCTTGGAGGACCGCTCGCTGGATCTCCACGTTCGTTCCACTGATCTCCGTGAGCACGTAAGTGGACCACGAGTCCGCTTGCCGGTCCAGCTTCGTGCACTCGTACGTTTTCCGCCCAACGCACAGCCGAATGAGCCACAGGCCGCGGTAGTTGAGCTCGACGAGCGTCGTCGCGTTCACGACCACGAAGTCCGCGGTCTGCAGGTTCGAAACGGTCGTTTGTTTGAACACGCTGAAAGGTTGTGAGGTCGAACGGGCGAACTGGAAGACTTGCATTCGAGTGCTGCAGACGAGGTCGTAGACGACGATTCGATTGCCGCCGTGGCAGAGGCAAAACAAGTAGCGACCGCCGGAAGACACCCGGTACTGGGCGGCGCGCTGCAAGCACAATGAAGGGCAACGATGCGGTTGAATTCGATGCTCACGTCGTCCGAAGTGAAACGAGCAAACGGCACCAGCGTTCGGTGAGTCTCGGCTGGGGCGACATTGGGAGCCGTCTCTTCGCCGAGCGGCCCCTGCGGTGAGTTCTCTTCGGCCACTCGGCGTTGCCGGGCGAATCGATTTTGGAGGCGTCTGCACTGGACTCTCGCCCACGCGTTCCCCATCGCCGACGAGCAAAATGCAGGTGAGCGTGAATTTGAGCGCTAGATCGGCAGTAGCGCCCCCGTTGCTTGTGATGGTGTTCGGGGCGAGCGGGGTCGCCGACCAGCCGCCCAACCTTCCGATCACGCGGGGTTGGAGTCTTTCGCGCGGACTCAGCTCGTTGTTCGCGCAATGCCTCGCGGTCATCGTTCAAATCGGCGGTCTGCCCGCTCCCATCCGCCGTGGTGAGGGCGGGGGTCGCTCGAGTGACGGGCGCAGTTGCCCGAACCAAACGCCCGCCCGGCGATGGAAGAAGCGGCCGTGCAAACGAGTCGCTTCCGGGATGTTCCCACCTGCATCTTCGCACTTCTTGATGACCGCTTCGTTTACGCGTTGAGTGACGAGCAACTCTTGGAGATTGACGATTGCTCGATTTTGATGCTGGATTTGTTCCGTCAAACTCTACGGTAAGCGTTGGACCGAAGCCGTCCAAACACTCCGTTTCAGTCGTTTAATCCCGACGGCCAACTCGCAGCTGCCCGGAACGATCGTCTGCTTCAAAGTGTTGGATCGGCAGACGGTGTTCGTGTGTTCGCGTGCTCCCAGGACGTGGGGTGCGTCGAATGCTCAACTGCTCGTCCACTCCTGCTTTAGACGCCGCTCAAGCTGGACATCCCGCAGTTGGGCACTGGAATCTCTTCCGCTTGAACTTCGCGGAGCACACGTACGCGCCGCTTTATCCACACTTCGAGATCCACGGCCAACACCTGACGGACGTCCGCTCGTTGCACGGCCCTCTTGTTTTGCTGCGAGCGGTGGACAATTCGGCGGCCGTCTGCGAGGTGGTGCGGTCGGAAGCGAGGGCCGAGTTGCGGCTCCTCCACCTACTCGAGCATCCCGCTCCTCAACAAGGGCCGCTAAATTGGTTCCACTTCTTCGACCACAAGTGGTGGCTCTTCAAACCGCCGCCCGGTCCTCAAGCCGTCCACTCGTTCGATGCGGAGCGGCAAGAAAGGAAGCGAGTTCCGTTGACCCCGCTGCCGCCGGCGATGCAACGAGTGGAGCGTTGGGTTCGTCTTCATCCGTGAAATATTGATTTCTTACTTCTGTTCAGAGTTCCGTGGACATCAGCGTTGCTTCGGAGAGCAAAGTGAACGTTCTTTTCGGTTATCGTCGCGCGGATCAAGCGGAAGAAGAGCGCTGGATGACGGCCGTCCTCGATCTGCAGCTCCTGCAATGGCGCTTCGTCGTGGAGCCTCCCTGGAATTTGTACACGAATCTGAGTGCTCTGGGGACTGCGGAACACCACGTGGTTCTCGCGCGCACAAGCGGCTTCCGCGAGACCCGCACGAAAGCCCTGATTGTTCGCCGCCACCCGCTGAGGTTCGCCCAACCCTTTCGCTCGAACACCCGTTGTTTGCAGACGCCCGGACAGCCTGCAGCTGATCGCGTTGAGCACCACTCGCTGGGTCCTTCTGCCGCACGTCTTCAACTACTTTGCCGATCGGATTTGGGACTGAAACGAGGAGCTATGCATTCACGGCTTTGTGTTTGAAATGCTGTTCTTTGTTGAATAATCGTGCGCTGTGCCCTGATTGGTTTTTGAAGCATCAATTGTCGATCGATTTCTTTGCATCAAATGCAGAAGAAGAATCGACCTTTCGTACTTCACCCGCTTCAAGCCGCTTTCTTTGTTTGCGTCGTCAACGGAACGAGGAAACGGGCTGTCAAAGAAAAACCTCAACAAGGCTGTTCTCTGCTTTAAACATAAAGATAAACGCCTTTGACTCGCTCGAAAGTGCGCTCGTAAGGGATTAGTTTGGAGGTATTCCTCGCTTAGTGAACGAATGAAAATAAGGCGTGCCGGGCGCGCGCCGCTCGTTCGGATCATCGAATGCTTTCGTTCGCTGACTAAGACTTTGTGAGAGATCTTTGCCTAAAAGATGGTCGACTTTTGAGTGATGGTCGATGAAATCCGACTGTGTTTACGCCAACATGCGGTAGGAATTACCGAAATTTGAAGTCGAGAGCATCTAATTCTGTGTCAGAAACGCAGAAGAACAAAACGACGTCAGTTGGCGCCTGTAAAGAATCGCTTCGAAGCGTGTTCCGTGATACGAGCCGGCCAACACAAAGCCGGATCGTTTGTCAGTTTGGGAAAAGACGGGCCGCTTATCGCAACAGGCGTGCGGGGCAGAACTTACATGCTTTTTTTCTACAACCGGACACCAGAATTGTTTGAAAGAAAGAAGTGCTTAGGGTGGATTGGTGGCGATGCTGGCCATTGTTTTCTGGTTCTCTATCGTTTGGCTGCGCGCTACAAGTGATCAGCCGGCAGTTCGAACAGCTTTTTACATTCCCTTTGTAAGCAGTCAACAATGAATCTTTGGACGTTGTTCGTTTTAGTCCGGCTTTGTGGCCGACGTGGGAACTCCGCCGCAAGTCGTGTCGCTTCCGCTCTCCACCGTCCTCTCGGGAGTGGTGCTGTGGGAAGACATGTGCGCCACTCCCCTGCCGCATTGTGCCTGCGTGTGTGCCGACGGTGAGTGCTTGCACGCTCATTGCAGAACGAAACAATCCGTGCAGATGAATTCGGCCCGCTTGTTTGCCATCGAGAATGCTTGCCCGAGAAACAACGACGATGGCTGAGGGATTGTGCGACGAGAGACGATTCGGACTTGGGCCCCAGTTATTTCAACCACACGACGTCCAGCACTCGCGTGACTACGGACACCAAGTGGACGGCGCAACTGCTTCCGTACTGGGAGCTGGAGGGCGAGATCCTGCTCGATTGCATCACGTTCCACAACAACGAGAGTGACCGCGAAGGCGAGGATCTGCCGGACGTGTTTGCGTTCGACCAAGTGCAGCTGAAGTACGGCCGGATTCTGAACTATTAGTGAGCGCACGTTGAGCTTTGATTCGTCCCCGAATGAGCGGCTTGCAGCAAATTCAGCGACACGGCGTCCGGCGGCTACTTCGGATTGGCGCCGGGCGAGTTCAATCCCGTTGTTCAAGCCTTTAATCAGGGCCTCGTCCCCGCTCCAATCGTCTCCTCTGCCGCCCACGGCCTGATGCTCTTCGGCGCTCTTCCGGGCGACGAGGACTGCTTCAATTGGATCCACCTGTCGACTTTCGAGAACAAGTGGGCAGTCCCAATGGAACGAATGGAGATCCTCAACGTCACCTTTCCGCAGCAAATCGTAGGCTTTGTTTGCACCCGTGAAAGCTCATTCTTTCCGTCTTGAGGTCCACTTTTCCTTTGACGCAAAGAACACGGCCCTGGTTTATTTGTCGGACGAGATCATCGAGCGGGCGGTGAGGGCGGGCGTGTTTCTGCCCGATCCGCAGGCCGTGAACCACTTTTTGGTCAAGTGCCCCAGGGACGACATTCCCGTTCGTCTCGTCCTCGGCGATCAAACGTTGGTGCTTCCGATCGCCGTCATCCACCGAGCGCGGCGTCCGCTTTGCCCGCTGCTGATAAATTCGATCCGCTTCTTCGGAACCCGAAACAACGGCGCCGTGTACACGAACACGCCGACGGTCATCTTCGGGCGACGGATTTTCAACGAGCATTGTTTCGCTTACGACTACTCGAAACAAACGATCAGCTTCGCAACGCCGCGTGTTTTGTAGACTTCTTCCTGCCTTTTGACTACCGAGTGCGCACAAGGACAACCCATCAAATCTTTGAGCACCTCTTACTCGCGATCACTTACTTCGCCCGCATACGATTAAGCAATACTATGTGTGCGCTTCACTGTGGCACGTTTTTTTTTGTTTCATGATACTCGTAGTTCGGAAAATAAATCGAAGTTCTTCAGTTTGGAACCCGCCTTTAAAATCGAACGACAAACCGCGCGCCCCGCCCACTGCTTGCGGTCCGCTTAAAAGAACCATTTCTTCGCACGCTGCCCGGTCTGGCAGAAGAAGAAAGCATGTTGCTCGGGGTCCAGCAACTGCAGTCGGTCTTTGCCTGCTTTGCTCTGTTGTCTGCAACAGCGAAGGGAGATGTTGCGCTGTACGACGTCGTGCAGCTGACCAATGGCGGCGATCACTCAAACCCTAAATTCAGGTTATTTTTTCTTTCTCTCCCCCACTCCTCGTTGTTCAGGGCGGACGGACAGGCGATCACGTTCACGGCCAAGGGCGGCCCGTACGAAACGAAGTGCCACCACGTGTACTCGATCGACCTCTCGGCGCCGCACCGTCCCATCTCGCTTCTTTCGACTGGACTCGGGGAGGAGAAAGGAACAGTGGTGGAAGTTCAAGACAAAACATTCAAGACCGGTAATTGCCGTGCCAAATTAGCTTGTACTAATAAGATTTTTTAGTCGAGCTGGTCGCCTCGAGCACCGTTTTTTCGGTAGGTGGCCGTACTCGTCGTCCTCCGTTTAATTCAATTCGTAGACTCTACGCACGTCCAAAATGTCGAACGATCTAACCGAAAACGCTCTCTGTCCGCCCTGGTTGTGTGATCGAGCGGATTTGGACGACAGAACGAAAGCCGCCTGTACAGCCATTCATCCTGCTTCTTTCCTCACTGCAATTCCATTCAGGCCGACTGCGGCACGAGGTGCGCGCGATCTCCGAAGTGCCCACCAGTTTCCTCACGAGCTACAACGCGCTGGGCACTCGCGAACTGCCCGTCGACTACCGCACGTGGGGCAGGTGGCTCTTTCGGAAGAACCACGTGCGTGTGGGCACTTTTGCGGGACAAGACGGCATTCAACTCTACCTTCAAAACTACAGCCGCACGGTAAGCAACTCCATGGTGCTTTTCGTCGAGATTTGTAGACGTACTTTTGGTTCCCGGCTGGGTGGGCGACTTCAATGCTGTAGACACGACGGCGGACAGCCCACTGCTCTTCCACGGCGTCCGTTTGCCCGAAAAGCAGAGAGAAGTCGCTCGGTGAGGACAATCCCTGCATTGTTCGTTCATCTCCATTTAGAGCGGGCATTCTCTCGCTGGAAGAAGCGGCCATCTTCTGCACGACCTTCGGCGATCTCGAGAACAAACGGTTCTTGATGGACACCCCCTTCCTCGCCGATCCTGACTACTCGCTTCTGGACCCGAAGTTTCTGCGAGACGGCAGTGGGCGCTTCTTCTTTACTCGACTGGACACTCGGACGGGCGAGAGTGCCGTGTGGCTGCGGGGTGGCGACGGGGAGGTGCGAGTCACAGATGAATGCTCATTTTCTGTTTAGAGTCTTGTGCGAAATGGGGCGAAGCAACTAGACGCAATCCGGTTGAAAGAAGTGGATTGCGTGGTCTTTGTTGCTCCCGATGAAAAAAGTGGTGAATTCCATCTGTTTCTTGCGACTTTCGGCACGAACAAAACGTGTCCGTTTCGCCAAGGTGGATGTCTGAAGTTCAACCCAAAAATCAAGACTTCCAGTCAAACGCCACAAACCTGAACGCGTCGCCATGTGCGTGAAGAATGCTACTCGACTCGTCTTTCCGTCGGCCTGGTACGAAATCATGGGCATGACGTAGAGATGAATGAAGGTAAGTTTTTGGTCATTCATTCAAGAATTCAGTCAAAGCAAGCAACAAATCATCATCCCAGTAAACGACGGGAGGGTATGAATCATAGATTCCAGGTGAAACGAATGGACATGTGCTTTACAGCTCTACCACTGGAACGTCAGTGAGCAGTCGCAGCCTTCGGTTCGCTTCTTGGGAGCCGGCTTTTCGTACATCTACTGTGCGAGCTTCTTGAGTGAGGCCGGGGACGAAGACCTGCTGATCGTGTCGCCGATCGCCAATTACGCCGCAAGTTCATCTCTTTGTTTGTATCGCTAATTGGTAGTAAAATTGCAGCAATGTTTCAACCGGGATGATTATCCGGATTCTGCGGAATGTCTGCTCGTTGCCGAGTGGCCGTGCGAGGCGGCCAGTGGGCATTGGTGCAGCTACGTGCGCAACATTCAACTGCTGCCCTGCGCCAACGAGATCTTCCGAATGAATCGCCTGGGGACGATCAAGGAGCGGCTGACGAACAACGAGTGGTTCGAGGGCGAGTTGGCCGTCTCGCCCGACTTTCGGCGAGTGGTCTTCGCGAGCAATCGGGACGGCGACAGCGACCTCTTCCTCGCCGATCTCAACGACTTCGACCATCCAAGACGCGTGAGTGAGCTGTTCAACGCTTCCATTCGTTGTTCAGATCACGAACACACTCGGCTACGAGAGCGGCGTGCAGTTCGCGCCGGACGGCCGTTCGATCGCCTTCCGCGCGTGGCGGCCGCAATCGCCGGACGCCCAAGAGTTCTGCCGGTGGCTTCTCTCGTTTGATGCTGCGGATGTGGACCGAACGGACGTCTCCTTGCTTGACTTAGAGAGCGGGGATGAAAGGAAGATCACCGATTTCTCCAGCCTTTCCGGCCTGCCCGAACTGAACAACACGTGGGATTGGCCGGCTTTCGCTTTTGCCCCGAACGGCGACCTCTACATTCGACAACAGAAACAGTTCTTCTTTGTCAACCTTTCATCGTCTTCAACCGAACTGGTCAAGGTTTGTCGTCACATCATGGGGGAGAGGAAACTGAGGCGATTCCTTTAGATGAACCTTTTTCCTAACGACAAGAGTTTCGACGGCTTTCAACTGCGTTCGGACGACCGAATCGTCACGATATCTCTCGTCGACAACCTCGTGGTCAGCGGGAGGTACAATTTTTCGGCCACCTACGACATCCGAATTCCGCAAATCCCGTCCGCGACTTTGCGGCGTTCAAGCTTCAAGCTGCCTCTCTTCTTGCTGTTTTTTTACCTTCTCGCCGATTAAAACGAGCAATGCGTTGAATTGTTGGTCGATGCTAACCGGGTAAGAAGCGGCGGGAAATTACAAAGGCGGTCGTTGGGACGTTTTTGGATGCTGCGTTGAGTGCGGGAATAACCCGGGCGATGTACTCGGCGGACATCTTGAAGTGCAAGCGCGTACCCGCGAAGAGGTCAACAAAAGCGGCCGACTTGTCTCTCGCCCGGATGCCCGCGTGGCGTTCTGCAGCACGCGGACGCGGCTGAGCGGGCTGATGCGGAGGTGAGGGAAACCTTTGCTGCTTCCGAATTGGAGAATTTTTGGGCACGTTAAGTCAACTGCAAATCTCCTTTTTGGTTGTCCACCGTCGTTCCACTTCAATTGGTTGAACTCCCTCGAATTAACCAATGTTCTGGCTGTTTTGCCGTCGATTTTTTCCGAACAATCCAATTCTCTGTTTATTTATTTTTGTTTTCAGGTCGCAAAGATCATGGCCTCCTCTAGCCGCAAGCGGGCGGTCGATGCGGCGGAAGACGCGGACGAAGAACCGGTGATCTGCCAGGTGTCCTCCGCTCGGCCGGTCGCCTGTGCGAAGTGCTGGAAGCCGGCGCGTCTTTCCGCTCAAACAGCCAAAAAGAAGCCGAAGACTCTGAAGGAATTGGGGGACGACAAGGCGGGCGTCAAAAGCAACGAGTTCGTCTACCAGACGTGCGGGGCTTGTTCTCTTCCCATTCGTTTACTTATTTCTCATTTGCTGCAGCTCGATGAGGACCTCCGCTTCTCGCCGGACGGACGGTGCATGTACACGTTCACGAAGGACGGCAGCCTGTTGTTCGTC
Organism: Aphelenchoides fujianensis; assembly: GCA_024699865.1. Taxonomy (NCBI): domain Eukaryota; kingdom Metazoa; phylum Nematoda; class Chromadorea; order Rhabditida; family Aphelenchoididae; genus Aphelenchoides; species Aphelenchoides fujianensis. The sequence continues at coordinate 141,732 of JAMPIO010000146.1, read as the reverse complement.
GACCTTTTCCATGGCACGCAGAAGTGAGTCTTTCCTTTCCTCCGTACATGTATGTGTTGTTTGCAGGCTGTTCAAACGCCCGAAAGGACGGAAGGATCGGTACATCGGCTACTTCGTGCCGCTCAGCTCGTCGGCGATCCTCCTTCTGTCGAAAGTGCGGGGACGTTCGCACGACTACGATGTGGATCTGGAGTTGCTGCGGCTTCGCAAGGACGACGACGTCTTCGAGGCGGTCCTGCTCGAGCGCACGCGGAACGCCCCCTTGCGCACGTTCGTCTTCGCGGAGATCAGCGGGCAGACGGACGTGAAACACGCAGTCCTTGGCAAGTACGGAACGCTCCACTTCTGCCGCCTGAACGTGGACGAGGGCCGCATGGAGGTCTTCCACTCGACCGACACCCGCCACATCACCAAGGACGAGGAGGACGACGAGGACGATACGAACGTCGTCGTCAACGCCCAGATGAGCGACAGCGGAGAAGAACTGCACGTGCTGGACGGCGAGGATCAGCGAGAGCTGCACGTGTACTCGCTAAAGAAAAAGAAGTGGATGAAGGAGGCAATCGAAGCGGGCGACTGGCAGTCGGAGGTGAGTCGTCTCTATCTTTCGTTTCTATTGACCCGCTTCTTTGCAGGATCCTTACGCTGAGTACTTCTTGTCCGCCAACGTCTTCTACGCGAAAGAAACCGCCTGGATGAACAACCGCCAAAAGGAGGAGGTGCTGTTCCGCTGCGATCTGGCCGTGAAGAAATGGAAGCGGGCGCCGCTCGACGCGAACAAACTCAACTTCGTGGCGCCTCTCGCGAATCCGGCCGACGGAGCGGAAGACGGCCTCTTGGTCGTCAAGACGGAGTGGCTGCGGAAGAACGAGCGCCTTCAAGAACGCCTCCGCTACACGATCCAACGTTTCATGCTGCGGTTCGTTCCCACCTCCACTGTTCGTTCATTCCATTCGGTTTAGGAACGTGGACTCGCTGCGCGTCCTCGCCATCGCCGCCACCCGGAAAAGCCGCGAGGGAGTGGGCGGCGAGGAGTCCTTCCACAAGAAGATGGCCGTTCGTCCGTACAAGAGCGTGCTGCCCGGCATCTTCGCGGACATGAAACCGATCCCCGTCCACTGCCGTCGGTGTTGCGATCAATACAAGCCGTCCCGGATCATTTCAACCCGCTGCGGGGGGCCTCTGATCTTGTGATGAGCTCGATCTTCTGTTCGACGTTGAATCGACGGGTTGTCTTTGCTTTGTGTGTTTCTTGCATTCCCTTTTTTGGAGTGAGGCCGTTCTCTTTCCGTCAATAAACAATCGTTGAGTTTCTACTCGTCATCTCGAGTTGTTTGCAAGTTTAGGCGTGGTGGGCTGAGGACCCTGTTTTGCCTTGCATTGTATGCCAAGATTATTTTTTTGTGGGGATCTGAAGGATTCTTATCGATAGCAAGAAATTCGGCGGCGATAGGGGCACGTACAAGGGCGACTAGTCGGTGATGTGTTCGCATCTGACCGGGGAATAACAAGAGTAAATGGATGAGTGGACAAACCAGCAGAGTCGCGGCCTTCGGCCACGATCTGCTTCAAGAGGGGTTCGCTAAGCTTTGGAACGAAATCTGCAAATCCACGGCACAGCACGTTCGGCCGTTCCGCAAAAACCTGGACTCGCAAAATGATTTCCGCTCAATCCCGCTCGCTGGCGATCTTTGACTCCGCGCTGCCCGCTGATTGCGCAACTGACCCCCGCCCCGCTCGCCGCGATTTTTCACACTTTCAATCGAAATAACTCAAGAACGAATGAAGATATTGGAAAACGGATTGCAGATTTGGAATCAGCGTCGAAAACTCTACAAAGTGGATGAAAATTTCACGTTTTGCACCATTTTGCGTGACCGACACTAGCGGATTGAGGTTTTGGATCACTGGATCCTCGAACTGGAAGACTCTATTCGTGGAAGATGATCTCTACGGAATCAATTCGGACGGCTCACGGCTTCCGTTCGGCTGGCCGCTTGATTCACAGTCCGCAGAACCCCTTCGGTTGCTCCTTGAAGACGAAGACGCCGTCTCAAAAGGCTCGGTGAACTACCGTCACTACTAGGGCGGGGATCAAACGACGATCGAACGCCTGCACGATGGCGTTCGTCCGGCTGGGCATCAAATTGGCGATCTCCGCCCCGACCAGCCTGATCCTCCGAGTAAGCGGGGATTCCAACCGGTCGATGGTTGCTCATACCGGGCCTCCAACTTGCCGACATTCGATCGACATTTGCGACCTCCGCCTTTGTTGGCAAGCAGCAAACAAACGAGAATGAAAACGGCCGCTCATTTCTTTCGCGTTCGCTCGCTCACTTTATTCCTTCCTTACACGAGCGAGCCAATCGGTCGGCTTTTTTGCTCCGTCCGCTCGTGCAAGAGATGCCGCCCGTCGTTTTGCTTCGTCTCGCGCTGCTCTTGCCGCTTTTGCTCGTTACGTCGACTGGGAGCACTTGTGAGTTCCCTCTTCCTCCCTCTCGCTGCTCACTTCTTTTTTTAGCCGACTGCCCCGGGGACTCGGCGGAGGAGAAGGCGGAGCGGAACATCACCGCCTACGCGCTCCCGCTCTGCGACGGCGACTTCAAGGAGTTCCACGAGCTGTGGTGGAATCAGGACCGCCAAACGGCGTCCGTGTACGTTAGTGAGTTCCCGTCATCTTTCCTCCCACTCGCCTCCTTTTCAGTGACTTTCGGGCAACCGTCGTCCATGTGGGCCAAGTGGGCTTCCTACCCCCTGAAGATCTTCAACGCCGTCGCTCGCCCGCCCGTCCACCTGGAGGACTCGACGCGCCCTTTCGAGTACATGCTGGAATTGTTGGTCGGGCAAGGGGAGGACGACGGGCTGTGGATTTTCAACAACCAGCAAGTCCTCTCTTCCACTCGCTTCTCATCGGTCGTTTCCAGCTCGACCCACCAACACGTGAAGCTGGACAGCTCGACCGTCTCGCCCACGAATCTCCTCGCGCTCCCGTCCGACTACTGGGCGCTCAACGCGACGAGTGTCCTCAACGTGAGCGTGATGACGACCAGTGGCTTCCCGGCAAACGCGATCGTCCCGCTCGACACGCTGAAGTTGAAGTTTCCGGAGGCCACCTTCAAACGGCTGCAGACGGACTGTTGGGTTCGTCCCCATTCCTTCACTCAATGACTGATGTCTTTCTTTTATTGCAGAAGCCGGGGATTCGCTGCCTCTTTGACATGACGAACCTGACGAGCGCCAAGCAGAAAGACGGCGTGTGGGAGTTCCCGCTCGTCTTCGAGGAGCCCCAGGCCGTCTACTTCGAAAACGACATGGCAATCCAAGTCGTCTGTGAACGGGGGAACACGAGCAAGCCGTGCGCGTACATGGTCAAGGACTACGAATCGCAGTGAGTCTCTGCGAACCCCATCATCTTTCTCCCACTCCTCTGCAGGCAGCTCTTCTACGTGCCCACTCGTCTGAAGACCTTCGAAACTGGCGACTGGCCGGCCGCCCAGCATCCGTTGGCCCGCATCCCAATTTTGCGTACGGCGACTCCCCAGTTCCAAAAGCGCCGCAAGCAATACCGCCCGGGCACTTGTTGAATGGATTTCGTTGTTGTCTGCGGAAGGAATAAACGAGCGATGAGTGCATGTTTATTGCGTGATGAAGCGGGAGAGAAGCAATCATTTCTCGTTGTATGCGGCCTTGCGTTTGGACTGCGGCAGGACGTCTATGAGGCCGATCCGCTGGTTCTCGATGTCCATCTTGATGCACCTGCGGCACGAATGAACGACTCCTCTTCAGAGCACCTCACCATTGATCGAAGAACGGATAGCCGAAGACGAAGTCCGTGGTCTCCGCGTCCGAGAAGCCGACGCTCAGCGCGCACTGGTCATCGCCGGGCAGCTGGAGGTCCACGACGTAGGCGGAGGAGGGGAGCGCGTAGTCGGTGGCCCCGATCGTGTACTCCCAATGGCGCAGCTGGCCGGCCTTGCTGCAGTCCACCGTGTAGAGGTTGTACTCGAAGTCGTAGTCGGGCTGCACGTCGTAGTAGACGGCGACGAAGGCTGTCGCGGGCATCAGGATGTTCGGCACTCCGGTGTCCACTTTCGCGAAGCCCGCCCCGAACGTTTGGCCGTTGTACGCGAAGACAAAACTTCTGTTCGATTTACAAACAAGACTGTTGCAGACAACTGTTTCTTTTAAGCACCACCTTTTTTTCCGCCGCCCCCTACAAGCTTGCCGTTGTTTCCCGTTGAATTGCAGCTGTCTGGTTGGTCTCTGCGCTGACTGGTCTCTAGAATTCAGTTCCGCTTCTGTCCGCGGTGTTTCGAAAGATTTATCTTCCGCCAGTGCATAAGAATGAGAGGTTTGGATTACAATTGAGTCTCCGCCCTCCACTGGACGCTTTGAAGGGAGTTGGGGTGCGGTGTTTCGGCGCGTGGATTCAGGGACAACGTGTTCTGCGGCTGGGCATTTTGGGGCGGTTGGGGATCGGCTTGAGCGGCGGCTTTGACCGCCCGCTGCAGGTTGGACGAGAAGGGGAGCGCGAGGATAGCGCGGCGGAGAACACGCTTGAATTCGTCGCGGTAGGGCCGCACGAAGTAGATCGTGATGCAGGGCGAGGCCAGCGTGTCGCTCACGAGGAAGAGCGAGATGCCGAAGTTCCAGTACGGGTGGTGAGTGCAGAGAACGGCTGTCGCCGAGGAGGCCATCTTGGGCACAACGAAAGCGACGAGCGAGGCGAAAGCCAGCGAAAAGAGCATCTTCTGCACGTAGTCGTGGAGGCGGCGGGTGTGCTCGCTGATCACCATCTTTTTCAAGTGCGTCCGAACCGATAGCGTGGTCGCGAGGACCACCGAGAAGTTGAAGACGGCGAACACGTACGACTTGAAAGCGCTGCCGGAAGCCGCCACGTTGGCGCTCTGCAACGAGCAAGGATTGCTGCGATCTGCTCCCGGTCTACTTACGGCGACGCCGCCGAGGATCTGCTTCTTCTCCACCGGGTAGCCGTAGTGCTGGAGGATCGCTTGGGCGTCCGACTGGAAGGTTTCGTTCCACGGCCGAAAGAAGAAGAGCGGAAAGCTCCACCACGCGTGCGAGCCGGCCACCAGCAGGCACCCGCCCACGAACAAAACGAGAAGCCAGCCACGGGGCGGACGGCCGCTGCAAGTGGAACGAAGGCATGTTAGGATGCGAGGATGAGAGAACCGACTGTTTGATCAAAAGGAAGCGATAGACGCACTGCATGGGAACGACGTCCCATGAGAGCACCGTGAACGCGATCTCGAGCGACGACAACACGGCGTATGTGTGCCGGTCGAAACGGAAGAGCCCGTTCGAGAACCAGAAGTACCGCTGGTGGCCCCTGAAGGCGAACTGAAAGCAGACTGGGATCCTCTCCCATCGGCTGTTCACTCACGTTGCACGTGACCAACAGGAAGGCCGACCAGACGGCGTCGACCGCTGCGTTCAAAAGGAAGACCGGGCGCATCTTCAAAAGTGAAAGGTTCGTGGAATGCGGATGAGAACTCACTTGACAGACGTTCGTTTTGCAGTGCAGGATGATGTACGCGACAAGCACGTTCATGGTCAAAGCAAGGCCGCACAACGGGTAGTTGAGTGAGCGGTGGACGACTGAACGGAAAGGCGGAAGTAAAAGAGTCAGCGGTCGGCACTTACGCAGCAGAAGGCGGGCGTCGTCGGCGGGCTCCTCGAACTCCACGATGTCCGCGCCGCTTTCGTTTTGAGCGAAGCAGCTCATTTCGTTCGAGAAGCAATGAGACACGTGGTGAATAAGGCAAGAAAGCAGAAATCGCACTGATGGACGACGTTTTTTGGCCCGGTTTTAAACGGCAGACCGCTTGCTCCGCGGTCCAAAAGTTTGAATTCATTACTGCTTTGAATTTCAGCACCTCTGTCCATGCCGACTTCCTCGTTGCCAAATCCACCTGTTCGTTCACCAAGCAGCGCGACCACTTCAAAAAGGAGCAGCCGTTTCTTTCCTTTTGTTGGATCGAAAGCTGCCGTCACTCGGAAGTGCGGAGCAAAAAATGAAGTTTGTCCGGAGCATTACACAACGAACTGCTGCTACGTGCTCTTGATTAAACGGCTGAATAATTACAACAGCTGTGCAGACAAACCAACGAACACTCTCTGCAATGCTCTTCTGTTGAAGATGCTCCAGGTCCGCATGGATTTTTCGAGTTTATCGCGTGATTATTTACACAAGTATTTGGCTAAACGGGAATTCGAATCAGGTCCCGTCCGAATATCAAGTCGAACGTCTTTTTGAGAACGCGACCGACTGATCGCACCGACACTCGTGACTTCGTTCCATCTTCCGGTTTGTCCTCGTCGTGGGACAAACGGCGGTACTCACGGCCGAAAGCGGGCGATCGCTTCGACTTCTCCGTTCGGCGGATCTCCTCAAGCAGGTGGGCGGGCGGTCCGCTCAACACTCCGCCGGATTTCTGCAGCAGGCGAGGATTCGAGAAGGAAGGAGTGGAAGCTGCTCACCATTTCGGTCGACCTTGCGGGTTTGGCGAATTCGTGAACATACTGGGGATGTCCGCCCTGCCGCAAGAAGTAGAAGTTGGCGGTCATGTCGTGCGAACAGACGGGCCAGAGGTCCACTTTCTGGAAGGCCATGGGGCAGTAGGGGAGAAGGGAAGAGGAAGCGAGTGTTGTTGTTGGTCGAGAGCCGTTCATCCTTCTTTTATACCGGCCGAAGTGCGGCGTTCCGGGAACGGCTCCCCTCTTGTTTTCGGAATCGGCGTCAACGAGTGGAAAAGTGCACTCCGTCTGCCGCCCGCCCGCTTAAACGCCGTCCAACGATTCGCGGAGGCCCGCATGTTTCGGGATTAACGGCAGCGGAAAAACAGGAAGAGGAGGAAGGGATTAGCGGCCGCTTCCGAGTGCGATCGGAGTTCTCCGGAACGCCGGCGGGAGTTTTGCCGGATTGGCGGCCGATCGCTTCGTCCCGTGCACGTGAACGAGCGGCGAGGTGCCTGGAATTCCTTCGCTTTCTGTTCGTCCGCTTGTAACAGGCGGCTTACAATGCGGTGTTAGTAGTGGAAAGTGTGTGAAGAGTAGGAACAACAGATTTCTTCCGCCTGGAACACGTTATCAGAAGTCGCTTGTGGGCACGATCAAGAGTACAAACTCGCTTTCTTTGGTGAAACGAGTGGATTGTAGTCGCACAAGCCACCCTCGACTACGTAGCCGACAATGATGTGAACGGAGATATCGGCGGCTACAAACTGTTCTTCACAATCAATTTGATTCTCTGTTGTTTTTAGAGAAACTCTTGTCTGTCCCATTCTCCTCATTTCAGATGAACTTCCTCGCTGACATCTCCAACAACCGAGACTTTTCGTGGGTGAATGTACACGTCGTTTTTCATGCCGCTTCTGACTGTGCCGTTCTCCGGTTGGGTGGTTTGGCAGGTCGTCCTGAAGAACCGTCCTTCCCTTTCGCTCCAAATCCGACTGCAGATCGTCGCTTGGTTTCTCCTTCTGCTTGAACTGCTCGCTCTCAACGGCTACCTGTTGTTCTGCCGGTACACGAGGCCGCCTTTCAGTCAGTCGGGAGTGTTTGGGCTGTTCGCCGGCTGCACGTGTTACCTGCAGTTCTGCTCGTGGAGTGTCGCCTTCCTGCGGCTCGACCGCCGCGTCGCTCTCGTCTTCCCCTTGCTCTACACTCCGCTGAACAACAGCCGCCACCTCTACGTGTGTTTGGCGTCCATCTCGTTGTGGGAGGCCTTCATGCTCTTCGCGATGCTCTCCTTGGACTACCCGAATAGGGGGGCCATCGGTTCGTCTGAAGAATGGTAGCTAACCAATGCAATCCTCTTCAGATTGCCACTTCTTTCGTTGCCTCTTCCCGCAATCCCAACCTATCACCATGCACTTCCGTTCGGTTTTTTCATTCGTGAATCCTGCTCTGTCGATCGCCTTTTGCTTTGTGCTGTAGAGATTCCACCGGAAGCCGTCAGTTGCTTGGCACTCTTCGAATCACCACGGACAACGAGTGAGCATCTTTTCTTCGATTTAATGCCCAACGCTATTTGAGGCCAACTTCATCGCCGTGTGGTCGGTGTGCAGTGAAGTGCTGTTCAACTTGTTGCCTGTCTTTTCGAACACTATAGTGCGTGTCCACTGATTCGTTCATCATTGGTTTAGGCGCGCTCGTGGGGACTGGATGGGGCGGCCAACTGGGGTCAAGTCCTCCTCGTGGGCGCCGCCCTCGACGTCCTCTGTTCGACAGTCTCCTGTTTGTGCGTGATCGTCCGCCGACCGCAGAACGAGGTGTTCACCGTCCTCCACTCACACGTCCGGATAGGCAACTCGGGATCGTAGGCTTGATCGCTGAAATCAAATCGGCCGAATCAGTCCGCAGTGGACGGTCTGCATCGGCTCAATGAATAAACACACTCGTTTTGAAAGGGCGGTTCTTTGAAGGCGCTCGACTGCCGCCGACCACCCGCGCGAGTGAATGGAAGCGGGGGCGAGTATGCGGCCGCTGTAATTTGTCCGTCGTTCGACTACTCAAGTGAATGAGTGGGTGGCGATCGCCGTCATTCCGCTCCAAATTCTCGGTTTCTTCCTTACAAGGGGAGGCCTTGAGTTGTCCGTGGCCTTTCGGGTCGAGACCGGGCTCCTTTTGTAGATCTCCGCGAGAGAAACAAAAGTTACTACTACCATTTTTGCCCTATCCTCCGTTTCGAGGAGCTACAGCTCGTCAAAGGTAGCTATATCCAACGACCACAGGGGGGACCCCAGGGTCGGACGAAATTTCTTCTGCGTTTCCGCCAAAAGGACGCGTTTCTCTGTGCACTCTGTTTGTTTTGATCAATTCTAACGCAAAATCAGAGCGTAAAATTCGACTTCTTATTTCTTTCCTGCAGCCGTCGTCTGCCAGCTCCAGTGGAGGGGCCATCGCTGTCAACGCTTTGCGCGATCGTTTTGTTTGGGAATTTCTTTTGCAAATAGGTTCATCTGATCGACTAGAAGCCGCATGCCGAAAACCGCTTGATTTGGTATCTGTTTTCACGTTTAAACGAGCCGTTTCAGCATCCAAAATCCGGCACCAAAGGGGGTGGTTGATCGACGATTTTGTTCGAAAATGTCATCCTTGAGATTTTGGCATCAATCGATTCCTCTCATCAAACTACATCGTTTACAAGCAAAAATAATGATCAAAAAGCACAATTCGACAGAAAACACGTTTCCGGAAACGCAAAAAATCGAACCAGCGTGCAAGTCAACCGCCTTCGCCACTCGGCCACGGCGACACAACAGTGACGTCACGAAAACTTCGGCCTAAAACCAGCAAGCGGTTTGAACGGAGAAAAACAAGGACCACAGGGGGGACCAAGCGGTCGAAACGGCGATCTTTGACGAGCTGTAGCTCCTCGAAACGGAGAATAGGGCAAAAATGGTAGTAGTAACTTTTGTTTCTCTCGCGGAGATCTACAAAAGGAGCCCGGTCTTGACCCGAAAGGCCACGGACAACTCAAGGCCTCCCCTTGTTAGGGTGAAAAGGAACCTCAGAATTTGAAGCGAACGAATAGATCCCACAACGAGAAAGTAGGTAGAAGAATGTGGGGGACTCTCGGTTCGACTCCGGACGACCATTCCCCGCACTACGTCCCGGTTACTCCTTCAGCGAAGAGCAAACGAGAACGAGTGCGGCGAGCGGCCGACCGGAGGAGCGGAGTTGGGAGGAAGTGTGGGGGTCGACAGATGTACAGGCGGCTGCTCGACCTTCTTTTATGCGCCCGAAAGGACGCGGCGTGTGTGGGTTGCGCAGTCAAGGGTTCATGGGAAAGCGAAAGGAGCTCGCAGAGGTTATTGCGTTTGTTGTGAACGCGCGGACTTGATCTGCTTCGGTGTGTGCAAAGAACGCTTTGGAATTTAGCAGAGCACAGTCAGGCGGCAAGCGTTCGATCCCGTGGATCTCGACGATCGGCTACCGCCGCGTGTTTCGGCAATGAAAACCGAGCAAATCTTGCATGCTGTAGTTTATTCAACGGAGTTTGAATTCAAGGCGAATGCCGTGCGGGATCATCGGCTTCTCACTTGTCCTTTTGGGAGCGAGCAAGGTCCACGCGGCCAGCGGTCACAAACGACTCAAATCCGCACTCGCCACGCGCAATGCGGAAGAAGCCGTCCTCACCCCAGAAGCTAAAGGATCTGGGGGTCAATGGAATGATGGGAGAGATCGTACGTATTCCACGAGTTGGCCGCCTTCCAGTACTCGACGCCGTCCGACGTCCCGTAGCCGACCACGCGGACGGCGTGGTAGCCCACGAATTCTCCGTTCAAATGCTCGTAGATGCCGCCGGCGTACGAGTAGAAATCTTCGTAGACCTTGAAGAGGGCGACCACCGGCCCGTTCGTGACCAACTCGTGGATGATGTGCACGCTGGAGTTGGTGTAGAGCACCGAAGATCCGTAGTACTTGTCTTTCGCGTACGGCTGCAAAGAAGCGATCAATGGAATCTTGAAACGTGTGCACACCTCGTCCTTGTAGCTCGTTTGGCAATCGGAAGTGCAGGCGAAGAGGTTTCCAGGGGTGTAGGGACACTGACGAATTCCACCGGACAGCGAACACGGACCGATCGGGAAGGGCTTGCAGCCCGTGTCCGCCGTGTAGTTGCCTCAAACAATCGGTTAAAAGAAAGATTGCTGTTTGGTTCGTGCCTCCAGTCACGATGCCCTTGGTCGCAAAGTAGAGCCACGCCTCGTCCGTGTAGCCGCCGCCGCATTGATCTCCGCACTCGGCGTCGCAGCAGGCCATCAGGTCGAGGGCCGAAAGGGACTTTTGGATCTCTCCGTTGGAGGCGATGCAGAGACGATCGGACATCGCGGAGGCCGTAGAGACCGCCCAATCGGCGCCGCCTGCAATACGGGAGGAATTGGACGTTCCGGTTTCTCACTTACAGGAGGATTGATCTTGAATGAGGCCGATGATGTCCGCGCACTGGGGCCACTGCTCGAGGGCGTCGAAAGAGGACGGGGCGACAGTCGCGTTGGCGGCGAGCGGCGGGGCGAGCTGGGCTTCCACGAGATGTTCGGGTTTCTTCCACGCGCCGAGGAAGCGCTTCAATTGCTCCGTCGACTTGCCCACGAACTGCGGGTAGCTCTTGGCCTGAAGCACGACGAAACGAGTAAAAGAGGGGCAACTCTACACTCACCTGCCACTTGCCCTGCTTGTTGACGTACTCGATGAGGGCGTCGCCGGTCAGATTTCCTTCATTTCCGTGGACGTCCTTCGGATGGGCGCACTGAACGAAGCCCACGAGAACAGTCGAGAGAACCAAAAGACGGAACATTTTTCGATTGGATTGATAGAAGAAGGGCGTGAGTCCGTGCTTATAAGCAGTTGCTTTCGTGGGGGTCAGCACAACGTGTTCACAAAGCAGAGGTGTAGTGCAGTTTAACGGGGCGGGGTTGAGAGATTCATGGCAGGTCCCAACGCCCACTACATCGTTGCACGATAAGCACGGCCAATGAAACGTTGCCAACTAGAAGAAAGGTAGAGATTGCGGACGGCAACAAACGAGCGCCGTTTGCGTCACTCGGGCGGCGCTTATCGGAAGCGGGTGGAGCACACGATAAGAACAAAGGAGCAGAAAGAACTCAATCAATTGCTACGAATCTTTTTCGTATACAAAATGGCGTCGTGCACGAAGCAGATGTGCTGGGCGCGGTCCTTTGTTGACTACAAGTCGTTCCATACGAATCGATCAATCGTGCCCTGGGCCGCGAACAGATGGAGGTCTTTCATTCCATTTTGTCTCCTGGTTGCTCAAATTTGATCGTTGATTTGTGTCGAAGAATTACACGCTACAAAATGGACGAGAAGATCTTTTGGACTGGCCGAAAGGAATTATTTTGGGGTATGGGATTCAGACGATCGTTCTCAAAACAGACGAGAAGTGTCTGGGGATCTCTTTGCTTGTGAAGAAAGTGTGTTTGTGAAACAACGTGATCACGAACCGCAAACAGTAACGAACGGGGTTTTCGTAAAGGGGCAACGCGCCGCTTGTTATCGGCGGAGTTCTCCACCAAGAAAAGGGCGTGTGCCAGCCGCACTGCTCTGCTCCGCTCGTATCCCGTAGTCAAACAAACCAATCGGCTGCGTAGCGGAGCGGCGAAAATGGCAAGTCCTCCGTTCACTTTCTTCGTTCTCGCAACGTCATCTGTTTGGAAGAGGAACGACAAAAAGACCCGAGATTCGCGCTTTACTCTTTCGACTATATGTGAGGCGAGGCAGCATCAAGCGTTTCATGTTCACGATTGTGAACGACAGTTTCGGCCCGGTCGACAGACTCTGCGCGTCTCGAGTGACCAACTTGTACACCAACAAAACCGATTTGTGTTCGTTTACTCGTTCAGTTCCATTTCCCTCTTCTGCATTGCATTGTTTATTCGTCGAAGAAACAGAAGGGTTATTGCACAGCGATTGGGCATTTTCCTCAGTTCAACGCGGGCTCGGCGGTGGACAGCGGGAGGACGTCCATGAAGCTGACGGCCTGATTGTCGATGTCCATCTTGACGCACCACAGGTTGTGGAAAACGTAGCCGAACACGTAGTCGACGGTGTGGGTGTCCGCGGGGAACACACTCAACGCGCACTGGCCGTACGGGAGCAACAAGTCGACCACGTAGACGGAAGAGGGGATTGCGTACGTCTGGCCGCCAATCGTGTACTCCCAATGGCGCAACGAGCCGGCTTTGTCGCAGTCCACCGTGTAGAGGTTGTATTCAAAGTCGTAGTCGGGCTGCACGTCGTTGAAGACGGCGACAAACGCGGACGCGGGCATCAGGATGTTCGGGACCCCCGTGTCCACCTTTCCGAAGCCCCCGTCGTACTGAACGTTCTTGTACGTGAACGCGTCCATCTGGAAGGCCAGCGTGCGAGGGGCGTCCACCCACACCAACGGGACGGTGTTCTCGGGAGCCGGCGGTGCACAGAAGCCGTCCAAAGTGCCGCCGAACCTGAAGCGAAGAGAAGTAAGAAGCATTCGCTCTGCTCGGTTCACTTACGAAGTGATCACCTGATGTTCACGGCCGTACTCTAAAGCGAAAAAAGCCTTGAATAAGAGTGAGAAACGACACGAACGAGGATCCGTGGTGGAGCTCATCCATTGGCACCAATATCGCTCGAAGTCGGGCCCGAGTTCTCGGAAGAGATTGATGATCGCCGACGAGTTCTCGTTCGGGTTGGCCGCGTCTTGCAGGTTCCTTTCACAAAATTTTCTTGCCGCTCTATACTTTTTCTACTCACCAGCTCAATCCCACGACGCCATCGGGCACCTGCGGGTCGTCGAATGAGAACAGGTCGTAAATTTCGTCCACGACACCGAACCGTTGCGTCGTGTTGTACTCGGGGCCGAAGCCAAACAACTGAACACAGACAATTGAGAATTGGTCTTCCTCTCGGCTGGTTGACTCACCCCGACGACGTCGTCGTAAGCCGCTCCAAAAGCTTCCAGATCTCCGCTGAAACCGGAGAAATCCCCCGCCAGTTGAGCGGTGGAAGACTGCGCGGGATCGAAGAAGGGCTGATTGAAGCTGCGGCCCGGGTAGTTCTTGGCGAGAACGAAGAGGGCCTCCGATCCGGTCTCCAGCGAGACCAGGTAGTCGACGGCTAAAGGAAAGTTGAAAGATTATTTGAAACGTAGACTAACCGGGCGTCCCGATCGTGATGTTCGTGAGGATGGGATCGTCGGGGTACAGGGGGATGTAGTTCTGTTCAAGGAGATTACTCATGTCCGTGTCGTCCGACTCACTTTGTGCGTGTTGCGCATTTGCCGGTGGTAGGCCTTGAGGTCGTTAGCGAGGCGACGGTGTTGCGTGGCGTGGACGATCAGCGGCTTCTTGTCGACGCCCTGCCGAGCGGTCGCTGCGAGCACAAAGCAAAGAAGGAGAAGAACGGAAAGAACTCTCATTTCGCCTTCTTCTGATTCCAGGAACCGGTGGACCGCACGAAACTCGTTTGCTTTTTATACGCGCAGAGGCAAGCAGCGCACAAAACGTGTGTGTTTGGAGCGCCATTGTTGACGTGATGTTCTTTCCGCTTGTCGAGGCTCTTTTCCGCTTGCAGCGCTTCTTATCAGTTTGTAGTGGTGCATAGAAAGCAATTGAGAAGCTCATTTTTGTGAGGCGTTCTGGGCGGAAATGTAGTTTTGATAACCGCATAGAAAAGCAACAAATCTCGTGGCCTACGTCAAGGTAACACGTGGAGGTTGCGAGCACGTAGACGGCACATCGTGTTGTTTGCTCTCCTTATTGAAAACGAAACGTTTTTCGACCCAGTGCCACGTCCACGTCGTGCTGGCTGCCGCTATTTGGGGTTGCTAAAACGTTTCCATTATGATTCGCTTGCCGTGGCTTGAAATCGGGGCGTTTCCATTCGCCAATCTTTCAAGCAACAAGCGGGCGTTGATGCTCGTGTGTTCTTCCCGCTCATGAACACGCCGCTGCGTTCCTTGTTTTGCTTTCAAGCTCTCATCGTTTATGTCGCTGGTTAATGTTTGTTCCCTTTATTGCAGGCAATGCACGGTTGTTTTCGAGCCCGGTCTGGTGGCGGAAACTCCGTTGCAGTCGGTTGCCGCTGGCTTCACGACGGTCAAGTCCGTCACAATGTTCGTGGATCCGACCCGCGGCCGCCCGCCGAACTGCCCCCGTTACTGCTTGAGGGAGGAGGTCTTTGATGCCGCCTACTTTCGTTCGAGTGCCCGTTCGGAGAAGCGGCCGCTTTCTGGACGCAGACCTACGAGCACGAACGGAAAGAGCACGATGCAGAGCAGAAGCTGGCCGAGGCGCGTGGAGAGGACGCGTTTGGTTTGCTCGTTATGAATGTGCAGATTGCGGAACGTCCGGTCGAGCCACTCGGCCGCTTGCGGAGCGGGTATCTCCGCTCTCCGGACTACAAACAGATTGGTGAAGGCACTAGTGGCTCAATTCCGCGATGAAAATCACTTGCAAACAACGAAAACGTCCAGCGTTCACAAAATGTGGCGACCGCCCGCTTATCACTTCCACTTCGTGGGCGAAAAGCAGCGAGTGGGTGGGGGAATCGGCGGAATTGCGGAAGCGAGGGACACTCCCACTCGGGCCGACCATTTGGAATCACGTTGTTCCCATTTTGGTCACAAATTCTAAACAGAAGTGGGTGTGCAGACGGGTTCCTTCGCTCCAGACATTTTGTTCCGGCTTTTTATCGCCGCCCGTGACCTTTCGTTCGGGTCGGTCATCATTGCTTCCGGATCTGGCAAGCGAATAAAAAACGAGAGAGAACAAAGAGGAAGGATGGAGTGGTGCTTACGCAATGAGGTCCCCACTTCTTTCCTCCTCCTGCTACCTTCTCTTCCTCCTTTCCGCCGTTTGCTCGGATGCCATCGTGCTGCGCGGGCGGCACGAACGGCGGACGGCTGCCGAAATCCGCGAGTTCCAACGCGCCCGGCGGAACCAAACGAACAAAATCCACCGCGATTTCCTCCCGCTCTAGCTCGAAGAACCGCTGATCCTCGAAGTGAAGATCGGGACGCCCAAGGACAAAAGTGAGTGGACGACCGGCTTCTTTCCACTTTTTTTTGCTTTCAGCCGAGGCGCTCACGTACAAGCTGGCATTGAGCACGGCCACTCCTTCCATGTGGACACTCGGCATTTCGTACGGAGGACTCACCAAAGAGAACGTCCCGTACGATCCAGATGCATCGAAAACGGCGGATAAGCGCGGCAATTACGAAGGCTTCACGGACGATACGGAGCTTTTCGGACTCCGCTACGTGGACGTCTTCAACTTCACGTCGCTGGTCGGTCAATACTCCATCTTCACTCATTGCTCGTTGGTGTTAGGGGGCGAGTCCGTTCGTCTTCAACCAGTCGTTCGGCGTCGTCGAATTCGCCACCGACCCGGACTCGTCGGTTCCTGACCCCTCGTTTCCCGCCGACGGAGTCCTTGGTTGGTGAACAAAGCGTAATGAATGCCCATTCTGGTTTCTATAGGGCTTTCTTGGGACATCGAGCGCTCGGTCGTGGATCCCGACGAGGATTCCGCCCCGATCCTCAACATCCTCCACCGGGCGCCGGACATCAAACGAGGGAATTACTTCTACACGCTGTGGCTAACGAAGTGACCATTCGATCATTCGTTTTTTTCATTCATTTCCTTCCTTTTAGTTCATCGTCGCCGAGCAAGAACGCAGACCGCCACTACGATTGGCAAATGACACTCGGCGCTTTGGATCACGAGCACTGCGACGTAAGCGTGATCTTCTCTTGACTCTCACCCTTCTTGCAGCACCGTTTCAACACGACCTCTTTGTACTATTTCTCGGAAAATGCGCCCACGACGTTTTTCATGAACGCATTCAAATTCGGCAACGTCATCGCGGAGGACGTCAGCGTCGAGTGGTTCATGGTTGACACCGGCTCGCCGGTCATCTTCTTTCCGGAAGACGTCTACTCCGCGATCTACTACACTCTGAACCCAGATTTTGGTTTGTTTCAGCTTGCTTCTTTAGACAACAGAAAGTTCCGTTGATCGACTGCAGATTGGGACCTGGGTGAGTTCTCTTCCGTCTGTCTTTGTGTACCTCGTTTTCTTCAGGCTACTACACGGTCGATTGCGGAGAGGCGGGCAATTTTCCGGATTGGGTTCGTTCATCCCCTATCTGCCAAAGGAATTGCGTTTGCAGGAGTTCTATCTGACAGAGGACGTCGTCTACAAGGTTCCTTCCACTACTTACATTGTGGACGCAGGGTAAGCGGTGGTCGTGTAGTCATGTTTATAACGCCGTACATGTTCTCAGGCTGGACTACAACGAATGCGTGGTCGCATTTGGGTGGTCTTTAAGCGACCAGCAACCCGATTGGATTTTGGGTGCGTTGGTCAAGAAGGAGGGGTGCTTTCAACCACTTTCAGGCACTCCTTTTCTCATTGAGCACTGCGTTCTCTTCGACACGAGCACGAATTCCATCGGATTCGCCAAAGCGAACGTGAAGTACGACGCTTGAATTGGTTTGCCGTAAAGCCCAAATTACCTAAACCACTTGCATTGATCGATCGCTTTATTTCGCTCGTACGAAGCAAAAAACAACACTGATTGACGATTGTCGTTTATCGCTTGTCCTCGTTCTCGTCGAAGAGACTCGATGTAGAGCGTTTCGGGCAGGCACATGAACTCCTTATTGCTTGAACTCTTCTGCAATTGCGGAATCAAGGGAACAACAAACCGCGGGTCTAAACTTCACGCCCTGCGGAGTGGGGGCAACGGAAGCTTGAGAAAACGACGAGTGGGAGGAGCAGCAAGTGGAGTGGCGATCACCGAGAGGACGATCAGTTCTCGTCGCAAAAACGCGTTCATTCAACGGACTTTTCTGTAATAAACGAGCCTTACCACTCGTTTAACGAAAAAAACAACCAACTTCAAGACATTCATCCTCGAGAATCGGGAGCAAAAAGGATGATCGCGGTCAGAATCGAACTGACGGCCTTCTGTGTGTTAGACAGATGTGATAACCCCTACACCACGCGACCCACACACGCCCGCCGCTTCGGCGCATTCAAGTGGCCTTTTCGCTTACGCGGGTTCAGTTCCTCTGTTCCGTTTGAGTGGTCCCGGTTACGTGTTGATCACGAGTCACAAAATTTTGAGTCTTGTGCGTTGCCGCCCGTTAATTGCAGTTCGGTTTTGATCGGAGTGTAGTCTATTTTTTGAGTACGTGACCGTCTCTACCGACCGCATTTAGTGCAGGCGTTGATTCGATTACGATGCTTTTGGTGTCGGCCCGTGGAATGTGTGGAAACTGCGACAGGAGTAGGCGGCAAATTTGCACCTTTGTTGCGAACGACAATTGGCCAAGCCATACGTTATACAAATCGATCAAGGCTGACGGATGTTCAAAGAACATAGATGTAGCGATCATCGGCCGTCGCCTTCACAATTCGATTCCGTTAATTGCATTGCCCGTCATTTCGACGCCTTATAAGCGGGCTACACCAGAGAATTCACTCCTACGCAGTATCCATGTGGTTGCTCGCCATTCACCAATTCTTTCACTACGCAGGAGTCGGCGTTGCATTTTTATCAAACACGGTCGTCATGTTCTTCGTCTATCGGGAGAATGACGCTCACCTCGCCGCCTACCGCAACTTGTTGCTCGTGAACTCGATCGTCGACTTTTGCTCCGTGATCGCCCAAGCGCTCAACAAACCGGTGAGTACAACAGAGTGGGCGGTTCATTCATTCGACCACCCTGCAGCGAGGCGAGATCGTCGACGGAATGCTGGTGTATTTCGTTAGCGATTTCGTCTTCGGTCTGCCGCACTTCGTTCGTTGTGTGGCCGTCGGCTTGTACGCGGTTTCGTTGAACTTCGGCTTCAGCGCCCTTCTGATTCAAATCTACGGGCGGTACGCGATCGTCGTTCGGTGAGCTCATTGTCAGGCTACCCTTTTATTTCTTGCCTTCTCTAGAGATCATCGCTTGAGCAAGCGGGAGATCCTCCGACTCGTGGGAGCGGCCGCCCTCCTCTCGTCCTTCTTTTTCTTCGCTTTCTTTGCGACTTTCTGGAAGCAGAAGGCCGTCGATCTCTCCGTCCTCGCCGCCAATCCCTACGTGGACGTCCATTCGAGTTTTCTTTTAGCGCCACTGGTGGGTTTTTTCTAAGCGTTTCATTCACTTTTTCTGCAGGACTCCCTACCCATGCGCGTTCTCTCCTTCAGCTCGATTGTGACCGAAAGCGTGAAATGTGGGCTGATCGTCGGGTTCACTTGGCGGACCTTCCGGAAGCTGAACGAGTGCAAGAGGATCACGCGGTCGACCGGCCGGCTGCAGCGGCAAATGAACGTCTTGATGATCACACAAGTTCGTCTACCTCTCTCTTCCATTCATTCACTTCTTCCTTGCAGATCTCGTTGATGTTCGCCACTCTGCTGCTCCCGTGGGCGGCCTTCGCAGTGTTCATCCTCACGAACCTCGAAGTGGACGGTCTGGGGACGGCCGTGAGCATTCTCTACGCGTTCGCCAATTGCATCAATCCGGTTAGCGTTTTGTGTTGCGTGGGGCGCTTTCGACGAAAGTGTGCGGAATTCCTGCCCACCGAAAAACGGTGCGTGTGTCACGCATCGACCACAGAGAAGAGTAAACAATGAAGTTCACCGTTGTTCGAAATGCTCGTTTATATGGACGCATGCGGAGGCGATGCTCGAATCACAGAACGGTGGTCGCGGAGACCGTCCGCTGGTCGGCGGCCATCGTGGGCGAGGGTGCGCTTTGTGATGGGCGGAATGCACTGCAGACGAGTGTGAAAGGCAGGAAAAAGGGACCAAGGACATTCCGGAGGAAGTGTTCTCGATACGGGTGGATGAAGAACTGGAACAAACAGGAAGGTCCCTGGCCGTTCACTTCCCGTACCAATGAGAGCATCGTGTTGGTCGCCGAGTACAGTGCCAGGAAGACGTAACCGACAAAGATGGATGCCCGGTCGATGGAGATTTCAAGCACGGTAAACAGGACGGCCACAAAAACCGGAATGGCAATGAAGAAGAACGGAAGGGCGACCTCAACAAACAAACTTCCAGCATTCCTCTCAAAAGAACTCACCTGCACACTCAACAAGCGAATGAACTGCAGGTGGAGCTTTCGAGTGGCCATCGAGTGCACTTCCGTTGTCTTCGCAAGGATGCGGAGAGTGGAGAAGATGAGCAGAGCGGAGACGAGTTCACTCGCGAGGATCAACACGAGCACGGCAATCAGGTAGCCGATCGCGTAGTCCGTCCAATGGATCGCCGTGATCGCCTCGCCCTCCTCTGCGAATCGCCGCGTTTCGTTCAGTTCGGCCACCTTGAATTTGTTCTTTGCGAAGTACCCGAGCAGTCCCTAGAAAAAGCGTGGACAAGCAGGAAGTGGGCTAGCAGGGAATGAAAGATACCTCTGGCGTGTATTGGGCCAAGTAGAAGCCGTAACCGACGGCAACTGCAAGCACTTGAAAGCCCAAAAGGCACGCCGTTTTGGATCTTTTGAGCAGAAAGCGACGGTAATATTCGCGGTTCGGTAGCAGCACCTGCAAATTGGAGTTGTTGGAGAGTAAAGAAAAGAAACAAACGAGCAAGCGGTAGACCAAACAGTAATTGCCTGATAAGATGACCTGCAATCCAACGATCACTTCCTTCTCTCAATTCCAACAAACCATGCTGCCGGCGTAGATGCAGAAAGCGGGCTCCAAACAATGTGTTATATTCTTTCCTTCACGGAACTCACCGCGCAACGAGAAGCAAAGCTGCCCAACCAAAAAGCGCCGCCTCGCACCACAACGCCCATCATCGGCTCGGCTGGACAGAAAGATAAGAAGAAACTTCCCACTCACTCGTTGCTCACCCGGAACGGGCCCTAACAAAGCAAAACCAATGCTAAAGCAAACATCCCCTGGAAGGACAAGAGCAAGTAATGAACGACCGACAAAACGAACAAAAGGTGTAGAACATGAGGAAGTACTTGTATTCGCTCATCGACTTTGGCGTTGCGACCTTGATCAAGTACCAAACGGATGCCTAAAACCCAGCAATAAATAAGGGCAGCTGTGTGAGTGCATTGCCTGAAGCAGAAGAGCAACCGCCGAGACGTTCAGTTGGATCCATTCGAACGTCGTGTAGCGCATCTTCGATGGCTTGTGAAAGAATTAGAAGCACAAAATAACTTCAGCAGCGGCCAATCTCCACTCGCACTTACTGGAATGAAATTTGGACGCCAGAAAGAAGCAAACGACGTCCGCGCTGCCCTTTTGAACAGCTGAAATTATTTGCGCGTGCAGAAGCGGAATCGAGGCTCTTTGTTGCGAAGGCCGCTAGAATGCGTGATTATCGCAACCAGCAGAGTCGCGGCCTTCGGCCACGATCCGCTTCGATCGTTTTTTGTTGAGCTTAAGACGAAATTCGAACACTCACGGCACAGCACGTTTGGCCGTTCCGCAACAACCTGGTTTTGCAAGATTATTTTTCCGCTCAGCCCTCTCGCTGGCGACCTTTGACCCCTCGAAGCCCGCTGATTGCGCAACCTGACCCCGCGCTCCGTCCCCCGCGATTTTTTGCACCTTTAAGTCGAAATAACTCACGAACGAATAAAGGTATGAGAAAACGGATTGCAGATTTGGAATCAGCGTCAAAAACTCTACAAAATGGTATAAAGGCTTCCTTTTTGCACCATTTTGCGTGACCGACACTAGC
This sequence comes from Aphelenchoides fujianensis, assembly GCA_024699865.1. Lineage (NCBI taxonomy): Eukaryota > Metazoa > Nematoda > Chromadorea > Rhabditida > Aphelenchoididae > Aphelenchoides > Aphelenchoides fujianensis. The sequence goes on along the minus strand of JAMPIO010000146.1, from coordinate 120,509 downwards.
GGATTGAGGTTTTGGATTCGCCATTGACATTTGCTGTCTTTTTTCAGTCGACAATGATGCTTCTCATTTGCCGTTTCAAAAATGTACCATCTTATTGCAGTCGCCAGCATCCGACGACAGTTTATTATCCTAACAGAATCATTCCGCCACGTCTTCTCGAACAGACAAAGCGAACGCTCCAGACATCGTTCTGGGCTCCACGGTCGCCGTCTGCTGCTCCACGTCTTCCGTCGGCCGCTTGCAGCCGCTCAGCAGAAAACGAACGCTCCACACGAACGGGCGGATGACCTTCGCCGAGCAGTGCTGCCGGTAAGGGGAAATGAGACTGCAAACACGCGAATCAAACACCTGTTCTTGCCGCCCGTTCGCTCACACGATGGTCGAGAGGCCGCTCAACGGGGCGGTGGCGGTGAAAAGGACGAAAGACACTCGGAAGATTGCCGCAGTTGCGGGCGCCCCAAGCACGAAAAGGGCGACCCAGAAGAAGATTGGACCGCTCAGAAGGACAAGAGGAGTTGCAATCTGAACGCATAACAGAGTCACGAACTGCACGTGCAGTTTCTTCGTCATTGCGGAGAAAACGTTCGAGTTCCGCTTGAGGTTACGGAGGATGCCGACGATCAGCAAGACCGCCGACAACTGGACGAAGCAAAAAGCCCGACTAGCGACGGAAAGAACGCGTGATCGTACTGCCGATGCCAAAAAAGGAAGAAGACGGGGTCGCCCGCTCGGACCGTCGAGCGGTCGTAGTCGGTGTTGACAAGCAGAACGTCCTTCACGCCCTAAACAAAAGAAGTCGTTTACTCCGAACTATTTCATCCGACACACAATTTCTGGTACAATCGTCCAGTAAAAACCACTGCTCACAAGAAGGCACCAGAAGTGGTTCTACAGGAAGACGACAATGTAGACGTTGATCAAAATAGTGAAGACGGCGATCGCCACTTCAACGCATTCGTAGACCGAGGAAAACATCCCGTGGGCAGCGAGAAAAAGCGAGTGGTCTACGTTATGCCAGGAAATTCCCGCCACTTCCGTATGCCGTCAATTGGCGGCGCTTCGGTAGATTTTACCTGGCGAGCGCCGTGCGGACTGCTCCTATGCGTTCAATTCGACAAAACCTTTTCTTTTCGACATTCAACAGCAGTCGTTTGTCTGCTTACGTCGGGATCACGTGTGAATCGAATATTGATTGAATCAACGTCAAAAAAGCGTTTCTTTTCTACTTCCTGCTTGTTCATCCGGCCGGTGAGTAAGCAGCCGATTGTCGTCAAGCTCTAAAGATTCTTCTGCACACATGAAATCAGTGTACCTCATTGCCTTCCTGGCCTGCACGCAAAAGAGACGAACATTATCTTGCAAAGTGCAAGCAAAATGGACGTTTATTGCCGGTGGAAAACAAAGACGACGAGTCCCGCAAATGCCGAAAGCGCCTGTCGACCCGCGGAGTTGCAGTAATCTAAAGAGAGCGGAAAATTGAAAGAAGGGGAAGCGTTTGTCTACCCGTGTTGCACATGCAGATCTTACCGTTGTAGAGGCGGTCAGAAAAGCAGCGATGGGTACCCGAACGCTCGGGCGCTCCGCAACCCTAAAGATAGTCTCAACACTCTCGCATTTATTTGCCTGCTTACACGTTTGATGTCCCCGTTCTTAAAGGCTTCTTTATCGCACCAGCCCGCGCACGTTCCGTTGACGAGCTCCTGCAGGGCGTGCTGACAGGAGGGCATCGTGAACCTTCCGAACGGGCCGTCCATTTGATGGCCGGCCTCTCGATCCGAGCAGTAGTAGCAGTTGAGATCGGCGGCGGGCAGAACGAAGATGCAAGACAAAACAAGAGAAGAAAGAAGGAAGAACCTCATTTTCGTCCGATAAACGAAAAACTAGGGAGTCGGCCGAAAAACGCAATACGGCTTTTTTTAAAGTGTCGGCGATAAGGCGAGTTCCTTTGCGTTCTTGTTTTTGATCAGAAATTAAGCGCAATGACTCACTTGGCTTGGCGCCTGTTCAAGAGCGCCCACCGAGTGTGCATGGCAATCGAGGGGTTGTGCCTCCTTATCAAACGTGTTTGAGAGGTGGAATGACGAACTACTGGTTGGTGTTCATTTGCACAATCCGTTTGCTTTGAAATGATTTCATCGAGCAGAACAAGCCGTAAAGAATAGTCGACGCATTCGAGTGCCTCCCGTTTTTATTACAACACGCTCGAATTCCATGACGTCGACGCATTGCTTCAAAGAGTGACAAAAACTCATCGAACGAAAGTGGCGGGCATCAATCCGTACGCTTGACTAGGCCGGCTGCTCACTGTTTCTGGTCAACGGGCCCCACCCGTTGCCGGCTGGACGGCAGTGAAGGATGAGCAGAAAAGACGCTGGATTATATGGACAGAAGATCGGGGGTAGGGAAATAACGATGGGGATCGTGCCCAACGAAAACATGGCCGCCGGCTACGTCTGCGACAATCAGCAGCGTCACTTTGCACTCCAACAAGTAAACGATCAATTGGCGGCGGTTAGAGAGAGAAAAAGAGCGTTGAAATTAAAGGAAGCTACACGATCGGTTGACTGAAGTAGAAAAAATCAGCTGGATCGTGCTATCGAGAGGCTGCGGAGCAAAGAAATTGATGTCGGAAGCAAAAGAAGCACTCGCATGTACCTGCTCACACGTTTCACGCCACCCCAACGCTCAAAAAGGAGCAGGCGTTTTCCGTTCTTGTGAGCGATAAGTGGCGAAAAGGCCGTCTTTTTCTGCCCTTGCTCCCGCTTTCCACGTCCACTTGCTCGCTTGTGCTTCCCAACCGTTCAATTGCTCGCCTCTCCGTTCAAATGGAAAGTGCACGTGAGCAAGCGACCAAGAAGACGTGCTCAGGGGTCAGATGAACGCGCGTTCGGGTGCGAAGCGAACAAATGAACGGCCAAATAGACGGCGAAAGGGAAACGGAGTTCACTTGTTTCTCCGAGAGTTCAAACGAACGAGTGGAATAAACTCGGGAATGTTTTCGTAAAGGAGCGGCGGTCATTGTTCTTTAGGAGAGAAAGCGGAGTGGTCGGCTGTCAACGAAATTCCTTACGGCAAAGGGTTTGCAGTCCGCCGCCCGCCGATAAGACGCGCCCTCGAGTGGTGAAGAGACTGGTTGAATGCGAGTGTTCGTTCGGTAAACATTCCACATTCAAATGCAACATCCGTTTATTCGATCAACGGAACGCTTCTCTCTTCCTCGTCAGTGGCAAACTTGGCCGACGGCAGCCACCAGGCGCGCGCACTCCACGCGGCGGTTCACGAGTTCGGTGAGGACGGCGATGAAGTCGTGGGTGAACGTTCCCTGCAATCAGTCGAGCAATGAACAGCCCTCGATTGTTCGGATCACTTTGGAAATTTGCGGGCACTCGGCGGCCATCTTTTTGAGGACGTCCCGATGGCAGCCGAAGTCGTCGATCGTTGCGGGCTGCGCGCTCAAGACGGCCGCTTGTTCGGCGGGCTCTTCGATCAGCAGGCGGACGAGAGCGGCGGCTTTGGATCGAACGGCCGATCGCTCCTGAACACCCAATGATCACCGCCTTCTTCAGAAGAGTGCTCACTTTCTCGAATTCCTCCAACTTCCGCTGCAACCCACGGGTCTTCTCGGAGTTCGCGTAATTCTCCGCCTCCTTCAGCTGCTCCAGCACTTGGTAGTAGGCCCCAATCTTCCTCATCACTTGTCCATTGCCGGCGACGATCGGCGAGTTGACAGCCGACCGAAGTTGTTGGTTGGCGGCCGGCTGTTGCCTGCCCTCAAATTCGACCGCTTTCTCCTCGGCCACCTGCCGGCTGCCGTACTCCTGCGCATGGCTCTGCTTGCGCGGCGGGAAGTCCGAAATCATGTGGTCGCGGATGAACTCGTACTGCACCTTCAACGACTCTGTTCCCGCCTCGACCTGAAAAATCCGATTAATCGACTTTCGGTGAGATTCGAGCGCTTACGGATTGGGTGTTGTTAAAGAAAACTTGAGTGAACACGTCGTTATAACAGATGGAAAACGTCTCGTTTCTGCTTTCCACCGCTTGGCAATCGTTGGCAGAGGCCGTTTCGGTAGCATTTGCGGAAGTGATGGCGTAGACTGAACAAGCGAAAGATTAAGAACTCTTTCAGTTGAACTCACTCGTTCCATCCGCAGACAACGCGTCGGCAAACATCGAGCCGCTGTGGCAAGCATGGATCACGTAGAAGAGTTGCTTGAATTTCCGCTCCTTCTCCATGCGCTCCAAGGCCTCGTGAAGGTCCTTTGCGTACAGCAGACCGTCGGCAAGCACCACAAAGCCCTGATCGCCGTGGCCGAAGTGGAAAATGAACAGGCGGTCATTCGGGCCGCCGCAAGCGAGAAAAAGGTCATTAATTCGTCGGCTGCTCACGTTTCCAACACGCGGCCAGTCGAGTTCGATCCTTCCGCCAACTCGAGGTCCTCTTTGTGGCCCGTGAGCACCGCAATGTAGTTCTTTGGCGTGATGTCCTTGCCGCTGTAGTCCACCTTGACGCCCTCGAACCACTCGTGCGATCGATCGGGAATGTCGTAGAGCTTGCCCGGCCATGGGTTGGAGTCTTCAGAGAAGATCACGTCCTTGTTCATGATGACAACGATGTTCTCGGCCTTGACTCCCCGATCGATCAGCTGGTGGTAGAGGCGGGATTGTTCGGCCTGTGAGCAAAGTACCGATCAACGGAGATCCGATGAATCAACTCACCATTGTCGCCAGATTCATGCCGCAACGATCATCGCAAGCCGCTGGGGCGACGATCAGCGCGTGGATTTCGCCCTCGCCCTGCGCGCGCTCGAACCACGCGGACGGGAAGCCGGAGACCACGGCCGAAACGACAAGGAGGAGAAGGAGGCAGGAACGTCCGTTCATGGCTTCCGTTCAATGAGTTATTTGCACAAAGCAACGGCTCTTTTTATTCGTGTTTGAAACAAAGAACCCAAATGCCGGCGGTCGGGCGAGTGGGGGCGAACGGCGTCCGTTGAATCGGAAGCATTTGGCATTCGAAAGACGACATTTGCCTCCTCAATAGCAGCCGATTGAAACACAGGCGACACAACGAACGGAATCCGACCTTTGCCCCTTTTCTCCGTCACATGCCTCGAAACAATCGGGTGACACGCGTGAGCGGCCCACGCGATGACCGGATTCGAACGAGGGACTCGTGATCAAACGCCTTCTAGACGGCATTTGCGAGACGAATCTTCATGCATTGATCGAAGCTAAACGCAGCTGCAATGACTGACGTGTGTTCTACCCATTGTTTGAGTTTCTTCGAAACGAGTCTCATTAACTGAATTTCGACAGAAGTGTGTTTGTTGATGACAAGCAAAAAATCACGAATTGTCTGGCGTGCGGGGGCGACCGGAAAAGGGCGCCTGGAGTCTCCTAGCGATTGCTTGTGCGCCCGACGGGTGGCTCCGCGACCGCTCGCTTTTTCGCCGCAGAAAGCACCGTTTTCCTCGAATTTCGCCTTGTTTCATTCGTCGACGAAGGCGCCCATTCGGTCGGGTTGCAGAGCTGGCCCGCCGTTCGTCCACGGCAGCTTCGCGATGTCGCTCCAAGACGGATCTCCCGACCAAAGTTCCTTGCTGGCGGACGACGACGGCAGCAACGATTCGGCTCAAAACGAGGTGCGTACTTCATTTGTGTTCTCGAAGTTTCTTCGGTTTCAGCAAACGGCGGTGAACGGTCAAGGGAGCTCGGGAACACAATTGGTCGGTTCTTTCTTTTCGTTGTCCGGTCGGTAATCCGTGTCGATTTCAGTGGAGATGCCCGCATTGCAAGAGGAACTTCTCATTGGAGCTGGTCGACATCCATCTGGCCACTCACAACAGGAGCCGCGAAGAGCCGAAACACACGTGCGCGCAGTGCGGGGCTTCGTTCGCGAACGAGGTGCTTCGCGACCTGCACGAGCGGGAGGAACACGCCGACAGCCGTCCATTCATCCACCCGATCAGCCACCAATCGTACGCCAAGTCGAAGCGAGTTGCCCAGAAGGCAAGTCATGTCTCTTCTTCTCATCGTTCAACTCGCATTCCTTGCCAGAATCCCTGCCGTCACTGCGGCCTCCTGATCGCTGCCCATCTCCTCGCCAAACACGAGCGAGGTCACTCGAAAACTTCCGGCTACCAGTGCGCGAAATGCGGCTCGTTTTACTCGTCGAAACAGCACCGCGATCATCACGAGCGGAAGTTCCACGCCTTCGATCGTCGAGTGCAGCAACCGAAAGAAGACGACGAGGTGAGCGAGACGTCCGGCCACTCATCTTGCCATCTTGTTCAGACAATCCAGCAGCCGGTGGAGCGGCCGGGGGAGCAGCCGCTGCAAGGATTTAGCGTCCAGCCCACGAGTTCCAGCGTTCCGCCCGCTGTTCAAATGGAAATCGCGCAAGTGTCGACGCCGTCGGTCCAGCAGCCGCTCGCCCCGCTCGACAGCAAGCAGACGACTCTCGTGGACGAGTTGCGCGAGAAGGCGGTCGGTCTTTACGTCGACCTCGACCATGTGAGTTCGGTTCTCCACTCCTTCTCACTTGCAGTTCAGTTCCCGGAGAATTTCGGGAAGCTGCTGGTCGACTTCTGGTTTTGCGAGCCGTCGGCCGAGTTGCTCGTCCTTCGCTGCGAATTGCCGCTCGTCCACCTGCCGCCCTTCGGAGCTCCCGCCTGCTCGTTCCGAATGGTCCGCTCGCCCGAACAGAGTTCTTTTGCTCACGTGTTCGTGAAGACGCCCAACATGGCCGACCGGATGCGCAAAGAAGTGGACGAGCGGATAGAGTTCGCCGATTTTGCGTCCAAATTCCTGCCCGCCTTCAAGCTGCCGTCTGTCTTGCTCGTCGCCTCTCCGGCCGATCGTGAGTTCGAAGAGCGAATGCTCGGATGATTCGACCGTTTGCAGGTGCTTCGCTTGACCTCCAGGCCCTCGTCGCTCACCGGATCTTTGTCTTCCCCCAAGCGTGATGTCTCGAATCGGTTCTCTGTTGTCTACTCGTTTATTTGTTTGTTAACGGGTCGTCTGTCGTGTTTGTAGCCGAATGTTGTGTTTAGTGTTAATGAATAAAACCGTTCGGAAGCAATCGCCATTGGGATCCCGTGTTCGTGTAGGTGGTTTGCATCTTTCAGACGCTCCAACCACACGAGGCGTTCTTTTTTTCGATGCCTTCGTTCTGCTGGCCGGTCGCAATTTGCACGGGTTTCTACCGAGAAACTCGTGAAGTGCCTAGAGGACGACGGCTGAGCAATTCAAAAATTGTCGACTCGTGAACGACAACATGAACGGTGTACTTCGATTGGAATGCTCGCCTGCCGAAATAGGTATTACGATTCGCGCGTTATTGAATGACTACGGCTTCAGACGATGAATCATCGCATAGTTGAGTCACGGTTGAAAGCTTCTGGACAGCCGTTGAGTTGCCGTCGTGACGGCCATGATTCCGACCTTCTGTGACGGCGACAGGGAGGCGTCTTTGCAACGGAAGAGAGACGCCACGTATCGCTTGTACGGCTTGATGATCAGCAGTGTTGTCAGAGCATTCTAAAGCGAGTGAAACTACCGAAAGGAACTCTCTGTTGTGCTTACGACTGCCGGAAGCCAGCTGGCTGGAAGCATCGTGTAGGAGGACAGGAAGCGCACTCGATGGACGATGCTGATCGAGAGTATCGAATTGGGAGCAAAGGCGAACACAAGAAAGTTTATCGTCTGCAACCCTCCCTTCATTAAACTTCGTTCTTGCGTGTAGCCTACCTGAACAATCAGGCTGATCTTAAACTGACGAGCTAACGAGCGCGTGTGCTCGCTGCTAATCGTCGTCTGGTGCGAGTTGACGAATCGTACCGATTTCCACAGGTAGAAGGCACAAAGGAAGAGGGCGATGTTTGTTGTCACTGGAGCCGTAAAGTAGTAGAAACACCGTGACGAAAGATCTTCCTGCCATCGATATTAATTGGCCTGGTAGTGCGAGAGAAGAACCCACAATGTCCGCTCCGTACAGATAGAACTCCCGCCCGTCCACCTCGGCCGCCTCAAGCAGCTGCACGTAGTGGGCGGCCGGTCGACGTTGCTGCTCCACCGCGACCCAAACGGCGTTCGCTCCGCACAAGACGGCGACCGCGGAGGCAACGCATACGTACAGCACGAGTCGCTCGACCGTCGTGCGCGAACTGCAAAAAGAAAAATGATTTGAAAAGGAGAACGTCTTCGCACTCATTCAGTATGTCGTAGCGATATTTGTACTGGCAGGGAAGGATGAAGATCGAGTTCATGGCCAGAAAGAGATGCAAGAAGACGACTCCATAGAGAGACGACGGGAACAAACGCTCTACTCCGTGCGGCATGACCACCAGCACTCCCTGCTCGACGGTCAGCCGCTGAACAAAAAGAGTGAACAAGTGGAGATTCGGCCGGAACTCACGCGTTGAATGGCCAGTTCAAGCAGCGAGTAGGCCAAATCAAAGCCCGCAGTGAAGAGGAACATGAACGAGTAGGCTTGTTTCCGTCGAGACGAACGAAAAATCGCGGCGAGCAGGAGGACGTTCAAGAAGACGCCGACCGCCGATCCCACGAGATCCACCAACCAGCAGAAAGTCACACTTGCCGATGCCATCGGGATTCTTGTTGGAGAAACGACTGGCTAACCAACAAGCGCAAAGAGAAAGATGCCGTAAATGGCTTATTTCTGACAATCAAATGTCCTCGAGTAATTCAATTCTTTGGCGGCTTTACAAACGTTTTCCTTGAACTTTTTACTGACTGTTGAAAGCAGGTGACATGTGTGGCCCAGACGCTGTGCACTACATTCAATTTGTGATTGAATCTGGCGTGGAAGGTTGTCGTCGCCCTCGCACAAAGCGCGCATTCGGTCGCAATGACCCAAATGCAATAAAGGAGCAAGAAAGTCGAATGGTGGCATTTGAACTCCGACAAACAGCCACTTCATTGTCCAGTGAGATCACGCACAAGCAACAAACACGTAAAGAAACTCGCGTTCATCGACGGTCACAAAGGCGAGCACCGCTTATTGCACATCGTTTTTGACACTGAAAAGCCGAGAACGGGACACCCTCGCTAGTCAAATGGATTTATGGCAGTGAACGCGAATTGTACCGGAAGCGACGCGGCGGCGATCACGAACATCCGCTGGACGTGATCCAAGTTTATCCTCCAGCGGGCTATTGAGCGGAAGTCCGGCCTAGGAGCGCGGTAGACGTCCGGGAAACAAGGCAGGCAGCTGAACAAACTTTTGCCTTGCTATGCGGATCAAAGTCGCGTGTATAAAACGAAGAAGGTGAGGGTCAAATGGCACCACTGCCCACTCCAACCTCTTCCAATCATGAACACTCGCTCTCTCCTGATCGTCTCCATCTTTCTGATAGTCTGCTTGGTCGATGCGAAACGAGTGAGCACTCTTCCATCTCTTGATTCTCGTTCCTTGTTTGCAGCGCCGTCCCCGTCCCACCAACAACGCAAACGTCGACCGTCTGCCCGCCTTGTGCAGCGGCCATGAATCCCTGTGCTCGGAGCCCGAACATCAAGCGATGATGAAACGATTGTGCGCAAAGACGTGCGAGAAGGCGGCCGAGAAACCGCAGGAGGAACCGCAAGCATCAAAGGGATTCTCGTGTGCCAACCCCCAGCGAGACGTGCTGGAGCGGGAGTGTCCGCGGAAGGCTCACCTCTGCGGGATGCCCGACTACCGCCGGATGATCGCCAAGTACTGCTGCAAGACGTGCACCGAGTACTTCGCCAACCGAACACCCTCCACCACACCGGCGCCGGTCGATTCGAAGGACGAGAAGCCCGCTATCCTCCCTTTCGCTCAACCAAACGAAGACGAGCAGTGATCTTCTGTTTGTAAAAGAAACTAATAACTACGCTGCACACACCTTCCTTTCGTTGCTTCACGCTCAACTGACCACAAAAGCCAATGCATTCATTTATTCACTCTTTCACCCTTTCTTGTTAGCCTTCGCTTCCCTCTTGTCCAACGGCCGCGTTGATTAGAACGTTCTGCGCGTCCAGGTCGTACGTGAGGCAGAACTTGCGGTTGAAAGGAGTGCCTGAAGCGCTCGAAGAATAGGACGACAAGGGAGAGCAGGGACTCACCCAACACCCAGGGCCCGCGGTTTTCAAAGAGCACGGCGCTGCTCCCGACAGCCAACGCACACTGATTGCCGCCCAGTCCGACCTGCAAAGCAGTCAATGAGCGGAAGACACGAGCAAGGCAACGCTTACATCGACGACGAAATAATCCGCTTTCAGCTCGAACTGGTGGTCGTTGAATTGGAAGGCCATAGCTGGGATCTTCGCACGTTTGGAGCAGTCGACCGTCAGCAAATTCCGGTCGAAATCGTAGTCCGGTTGCACCTGACAAGCAGTGCATTTAGATGGCCGCTCATTCTGCCCTACCTTCTGATAAATCGCGTGGTAAGCGCTTAGCGGGAAGATCATCAGCGAAGAGCTCGTGTCGAGAGAAGCGAACGAAGCCGGCTCTTCTTCGTAGTCACCGAAAGCGAACCTAAAGCCGCGGTTTTCTTAGATTCCGGACGAGAAGGCAGTACAATTGAAGAGCCACCGACAGCTGTTGTTGTTGGTACCGATCGTAGAGCCAGAGCGGGACGTAGTGGTATTTGGGGATCTTGTCCAGTTGGCAGTGGTCGGGATCGTTGCCGCCGATGGTCACCTTGCTTTCAGTCACTCCCGTTGTGGACAGCCTGGAGATCGCAAGATCAGAACGGACTTCTCGTCTGCTCACGTACGTCGCGTTCATCCAAATGGTGAACTGCCGCGTCTCCGCCGACTTCAGAGCGTTCACGATCGGCGACGCCGCGCTTCCCGACGGCTCCAAATCGAGCAGCCAAGCGAGGCCGAGAATTCCGTCGAACGGAACGGAAATCTCGTCTTCGTTGTAGGGGTCGACCACAGAGACCGCTGAGCCGAACGACTATGACTGGGCGGGCAGGCCGAAGAGCTGAATGGGGCGTTTAGACCTTCCACCGTCGAAAGGTAAAACGTACGGCAGTTTGGTCGACGTAAAGCTCCCCGTACGACTCGATTTCGATTCCGTTGTTGAAGCCGAAAGTCTGCCCCGCGTTCACCGAAGTGGAGGACGCACTGGAAGAAGCAAGTGAAAAGGCGAACAGAACACCTCTTACCTTGCACTGTACGTGTTTTGTCCGGACTCCGCATACAAGTAGCTCCGATCCAACACCCACAAGTAGTGACTGCTCGTGTCTACCGCAACGGTGAACGTTTGGGCTGCAAAAGGAGAATTTAATGTTCACCTCACTGTAACAAGAACGAGGACTTGCCCGGTGTTCCGATTTGGATGGTGGTCGTGAGGTAGTCGGCTGCAAGCGAAAGGATCAACGCTTGAAATTCGAGAGTGCTCACTCGGAAAATTCTTTTCGTACAGGCGAGAGCGAAGATGGTCGGAAGCGGCACGACCAACCGCTTCGGAAGAACGAGCGCTCGACCCGACGGCCAGAAGGCAGAGGAAGGGAACGAGCAGAAGCTTCATTTTGTTTCTGCTTTCCTCCAACGCGTGGCGCTTGTTTTATACGCTCCACGGGCATGATGCAACCGCGGTCGTTATCTCTGGCGTCTTCCCGCCCACTGTCGTCATTCGATCAGCAAGCAACGGAACAGTCAAGTAGAACGGGACGTGTGCGCTTGATGTTCTGTCAAAACGAACTGCCATTCAAGGAAACTGGACGTTGACGAGCAGATTTGCGCAACGACCAGATCGCGAGGAAGATCCGAGCGAGGTGGCAAGATTTTGGATCAGCGAAAGACGATGGTTGATCGTCCTTCATCTTGTTATTGTTTCGTTGCGTAAAGGCTGGACACAGCGGGTCCGTTCGGGGAGATAAGGAGAGTGTACTCCTTTCTTTTGGGCCCATTCGATAAAGAGCCGTGTACTCGCTGTGTGTTGTGCCGTCTTCGACCAAAAGAGAAGCGAATGCACGCGCACAAAATAGACGTCCAATTGCGATCGTGAACAACAGCAACTAGAAAAAAATAAAGAAAGACGCCTACGTGTGCACAAAAATAGACGACACTTCGCTGATCAACGGTACCCCCTGAACCCCGGAATGGCGGCTAAGAGGGTGTGGCCGCCTCAATGATCATGTGAATTTCTTGAGATGTCACGCCTTCATCAACGCTTGTTTGCAAGTGTTTTCTGTATTTAAACAATGGGGAACAGTTAGAGCATCAAGAGCGAAAAACCGAAAGAATGCGTTCCATTCTCTTCTGCCTCCTTTTCGTCGCTCTCGCGATCGCCGGACCGGTTTCTCCGACATCCGCGGCCCTTCCAACGCCCGCCTACTGCCCGGGATACACGAGCAACTTCACGGTGACGACGTGAGTTCAAATCCGCACAACGACCCTCATTCGCCTCTTTTCAGCTTTGAGTTCGGAACGTACGGGACCGCCCGCTTCAGAAACGGCGCCGTGCAAGACGCCGACGCCCAGGACGATCCCTTTTTGTACGTGCCGTCGCTCGACTACTCGCACATCACAGACATCTTGAACGTGCAACAACAAGGCAGCAAGGTCGGTGTTGTGTGTGATGATCGCACTTTGAGTTAGTACCCGAACTTCACGCTCATCCTCTACGACCAGGCGTTGCGAATCTCCCCTCGCGCATACGTCGATCTGGTGAGTGCACAAAAGGGAGAAAGACATCAATCGGGTAGTTTAGAGCGGCGGGCAAGACGGCTTGTGCCCGCTTCTGATCGACGACCTGCCACACCCTGGCGTCGACTTCTTGCTGCCTTTCGCCTACCAGAACTTGATTTGTGACTACGAAAAGTACCGGACCTACGCACCCGCTCACCTTCAAGCGACTTTGACGAGCCCCACGCGCAACAACGAAGCCGTTCGCCTTTTCCGCCCTGAGCGTAACGTGGAAGCGTTCCGTCGTCTCCGCAAACAACATCGTGTGATCTGGGATCAATAAAGGCTTCAAAAAAGTGAAAAGAATGCGCGGACTGTTCTTGGTGTGTCGTTTTGTTTAATCTGTAACTTCTTACTCAAATAAACTCCGCAATGCAAAAGAAATGTTCGCAAATTCCGTTAGATTCGCCGCGCTTTGTGTTGTTATTTCTTTCCTTACCACCCGCAGGCCATCTTCTGATCGTCTTGAGCAACGAACAGCATGACGCCGACATCTCCGCAGCCATGGGAGCAAAGACTCCGCTTTTTGCACATCCTCTTTCGCTACACGCTCCTCTTCGTAGCGGTTGACCAACGGGCGACGTCGAAAGCTCGGTGGTTCGGGGCGGCGGTCATGGTTTTCCTCGGTACACATTATTGCTCTTCATCTTTTTCCTACATTTTATGTTTAGGCTTTTACCAAACCGTTTGGACGCTCTACCGAACGATTGTGGACGACCAGAGATTCCTCGTGACCTCGCTGGCCTTCTTCTGCTGGAAACTGCAGGGCTTTTTCTCGATTGTTCGTGGTACACTCATGCGGTAGTCATTTGTTTGTTTAGTGTTTCTGCGTCTACTGGCAGCTGAAGGGCCATTTGAGCGAGCTTTCCGCCGCCTTCACCGCACATCGGGAGCAGATGGGCAGCGAGTCGTCGCCCACAACAAACCGAACGGCCGTGTGGGCGTTTGGCGGGTGCGTGGGGGCGTTGTTGTTGCCTCTGCTTGGGCCGCTCTACTTATATTATTTCGGAGACATGCGGAAAGCCAACTTGGACTATGAAATGTGCGTTGTGATTGTTCGGTGCATTCATTTACCTTTTTCAGAGTGGAAGCGTTCGGCGGTCGGGGCACGGCGCCGATTGGCATACTAGTGAGCGGCTATTGCCTCTTTGTGCTCATTTTTGTAATACACGCTTACGTCCCCGCTACACTCATGGCCCACCGAGAGGTCGCCGAGTTCAACGAGCAGTTAAAAACGGTACAAATTCCGTTCTCTTCTTTCTAACTTCTTTCTGTCCAGATCGGAAGCAAAGACAGTAGTCGGCAGGGCGTGTCGAACGAACTCGCTTGCTTCTACGAGCGTCAGGTCTCGCTCACGACCATCGTCCGTCAGCTGAACAACACGTTTGAAGTGAGCCTCCATTTATGAGTCCATTCCTTTATCGATTGCCCGAAGGTCTACGCGTTTGTGATGCTCGGCACGGCCATTCCGACCACCATTTTCTCGATCGTCATGTTCATCCAACGGCTGCGGCACGGCATTTTCTTCTCCGCCCTGGTCATGAGCAGCAACTTCGTGCTCTGTTTCGTCCAGCTGTTCGCGTTGACCTTCGCACCCGCCCGAATTCACACGGCAAGTTCTCCTTTAGCGCTTGAATGAACGGGAGACTTGCAGGCCGCCCGGGAAGTGGAAGACATTTTGTTCGCGAACAAACGCGTGTGGCTCCCCTTCGACGACGCCGCGTACCAAACGGCCTCTCTCCTCATCAACCACGTAAATCGTGAAGTTGGCGTTTCCATTTGGGGATTTGCCCTCCTCTCAAAGCCCCTGATCTTGAGCGTGAGTCAAAGAACACGGGATTGAATGAATGCCACTTTCAGGTCGTCAGTCTGACCGTCAGCTACTTGGTCCTGCTCGTTCAGATGGGTAGAGGGGGCATTGAGTAGCCGGAAAGGAGTGAACGGCGAGGAGAATTCAAGAATAAACCGGACAGTTGGTGATCGACGGCATCTTGCCGAGTGAACGAACTTACTGCTGGTGAATGCAATCGAATTTGAGAAATCAGAAGCAGACGGTAAGCACAAGAATAAGGAAGAGAAGTGAGTGCATTCCTGCGGTTGATTGACGGAGAGTCAGCTTTTCCCTTGCTTTCATTCCTCCAAGCACGTGCTGAACGATCCGTGGCACGTAACCCGAGCATCGAACGAATTTCATGAAAAGAAGCAAATTCTTATGTGCGCATAACGCGAGTGAACTCGTTCACTTAGTCGTGCCTTCGAAAGAATTTAGGCTTGAGAAAAAGCATCAAAACAATCGCCATGTGAACTCATTCCCTCGTCAGGTCTCACTGATTGACGTCGATCCGCACCGCTCCCGTCCGCACTTGGACTCTTATCGGTTTTCTGCTTCGTTCGTTCGAGGACACAGCTGAGCACTTCTGCAGAAAAAGTGGTCGGGCAGTTGTGACTACCGGTTACCCGCATTTTGCCAGACTCTTTCCAACACGAAGGTGGTTTACAGAAAGCTCTTAAGCGTCTGCAGCCGCTCGCAGACGAAATGTCTACGTTGCACAAACTCTTTGCTTGTTCGATTCCCGCGGCGGAATGCATCGAAATGAAAGTGTTGACTTCCACCGAAATTGCTTTGCGCCGTCTTGTTCAAAAGGAGGTTGTTGATGGCAAAAGTTTATTCGCTTCACTCCGGTACGAACACACGATCAAGATCCATCAAGCGGGAGGGAGACGAGTGGCGACTCCGATTTGGAAGGTCGCGTAGTTGCGCAAAACGCAGTGCCGCTGGAAGACGGAGCGCGGCAGTTCGAATTTGTCGTAGTTGGACGGGAAAATGCGCAGCGAACACTCGTCCGTTCCTGCCTCCGTTCGGTCTCGTTCCAGGTACTCGTCGGGCGTCACGCGGATCTCCGCCCCGCCTACCGTGAAGATGATCTCCGCTTGGAGGTCGCAGTCCACGTGTTTGCGGTCTTGGATGCCCACCGCTTGGGTGAACCAATCGATGTACCGCTGGGGCATTCGGAACTGCCAGCTGACTTGCTGGAAACTCAAGCGGCCGGGGGAGTCGTAGGTTTGCACTCCGAAGGACACCCTAAACAACAGTCATCGCTTCATCTACCTTGGTGCTTACTCGTCAATCAAGAGCGTCCATTGCTCCCTTTCGTCCAACCACGCGGCTTCCGGTCGAACGACCCAATCGTCCGCACAACGATCGACCGGCCGCGCGCCAAGAGTCAGGATCCCCGAAGCGTTAAAGGGCCACACGTCCGGCACCCTGAACACTCCGCTTCATTCGTTTATCCTCTTTCTTCCACTTACTGGTCGTAGCTGAAGACGACGGTCTTCTCGTCGAACGAATCGAGGAGGTTCTGGAAGAACGAAAGCGAGCCGTCCGCCGGGCGGTTCAACCCGAAGGCCGTCTGTTGAATAAAATATTCGTTTTTGTCGACGTAAGGCTCTTCGTAGTAGCGGAAAGGAACCTCCACGCTCACCTCCTCGTTCAACTGAAAACAAATGAACGTCGAATGGAGGGCTCGCTGCGAACCGTGAAGACGTCCGTCGCGTTCACTCCGATCGGCAGGCCGTTTGGGTAGTAGAGCGTGTTGCCCGCTTGGAACGTAGAGGACTCACTAACGGCGAAGGAAGAAATTGATGAGCGTTTGGAGGAACAAAACAGACTTTCCGTAGAAGGCACCGCCCGGATTCCATTTGCTGTTCACGATGACGTCCGCTTCGGACGCCGCGTAGTTCTCCAAGAGCCAGAAAGTCACTTGCTGGCCTGAACAGAAGAAGTGAAGACAGAGAACAAAGTAACAGACCAGGAGTTCCGACGGTGAAGATGACCTCAAAACTGCCGTACTCGTTTCCGCCGAACGGCAAGTTGATCACCGGTGTCGCCTGCAGATGACCGACGACAAGAAGGAAGGAGAGGAATGAGACTCGCATTTCTCCTTCTGATGGTTCTCTCTTTGACCGCAGAAAGCTTTTATGCGCTCGTTCTTATCGCTTCTTTTTTGCTGGGGGAACCACTCAAACGCTCAAAGTTTGTCGGTTGGACCGGCCGTCGTAGTCCTTTGGGATGCGTTCTGCACAAATTTTGGGCAGGCGCACGAAAGTTCACTGCTTAGCACAGCAAAAAATCCATTGCGCGAGCAAAAAATTTACGCGCTGAAGCATTGACGTCACGGCATCACTAAATTGGAGGAACCAAGATCAACGCGACTTCAAGTACAACAAATACATTTCGCGCCTAACATTCCTTGAATTCGAAAGTCAGAAACACATAACCGTGTTTAACACGCGTTTTGAGGTCTTCGTTCATTCGGAAGATGTCAACGGCTTCTCTCGAGACCGCCGTTCTTCAAGCCAACGATCTGACGGCGTTCGAACGAGCACGCTGGGCGTTGAATATTTGCGTCTATGCGATTGGCTACGCGTCCGTTTTGCTGTTGATCTTTTTGATCACTCGGCGATCGCCCGCCTCCATGCTGCCCTTTAAAACGGTGCTTCTGGTTGCCGCCTACGGAGATCTCTATTTCCTGCTATGCTATTCGGTGGAACATGGTGTGAGTTTTCAGTTGTTGTACTTCGCGTCAATAGAGCACTCAGTTCTACCGACTGAACGGGCCTGTTTTCGTCGTCGCCATTTTCGGGCCGCTTCGCTACTTCCCTCGCGTCGTTCTGCAGGTGGTGTTTGCGATGAAATGGAAGGCGCCCCAAATGGTCAGTGCTGTCCTGCTGCTTGAAATGTGGTTTCGATGGGTTTATATCAAGAAGTTTGTTCTATCTTGCGTTTTCTTCTTAGTCCCTCTTCTGTGCGTTTAGCCGAGTGCCTCCGTCTGGCCGCCAGGTTTTCTGGTGGCTTCTGGTGATTGTGGGCGTGTTGCTGGGAAACACCGTTCTCCAATGCGTTTCTTTCTTCCTGGAATCCCCAAGTTTCGACCTTGATGCACTCGGGAACGCGTCGAACGTTATCGTGTTGCCGGTTGCCGCGGAATTGGGGCGGCTTTCCGCATCGATTCAACTCTTCCTTTCTCTGTTGTGTTACGTGCTCGCCGTTGGCGTTGGGGTTGCCTCAATTCGAACGATGAAGCGGCAAGATGCGGCGATGTCTTCAAAAACACGCCTTCTCCTCCAGCAATTCTCGTGGTGCCTTGGAATTAAGGTTTGAAGGAGAGGAGGTGGAAAGGAAACTGCTTTATTGTTTTTTAGACCCTTCTGCCGCTAGTCGTCCTCCTGCCATACATCTCGAACTTCATTTCTACTTTTACCGGCGCTTATGTTCCCTACGCCGCTCCGATCAGTCAGGTGCTGCAAACCTGGCCGCCGACCGTCAATGCGACCATCACGATTCTTCTGTTCGCGCCCTATCGACGAGGTCTTATTCGAATGTTCACGCCCGATTCGTGTACAAAAACCTCCGGCGTGGTTGTGATTTCGACTACTGATCAATGAACATAAAAGAGCTGGGCTTTGCTTTATTCGATTCGAAAGAGTGAACCTGCCGCCTCTGTCCTCGTTTATTTTCACTTTTCCGCGCGTTTCTACTCGACCGCTCTCGGCAGAAACGATAAGAAACGAACAGGAACAAAAGCAGGCAAGAAAACCCCGCAACCCGCATCGCCGAGCGATAAGCGACGAACTTTTCGGCGACGATGACAACCGAGTTGATGACTTGAAGAATCAACGGATGGGCTCTTATCGACCCGTTTTGTGCTTGTCATCAAGCCGCGATTGACGTGAGTAAATCAGCCGACTTACAGGCGTCATCGTTTTCTGTCCGCTCACAATCGACGGAGCATTTAAACTCGAGCAGCGGCAGAAAAAGCAAGAATCGAAGAATTGTGATGAACCTTCTCGTGATTCTCGTACTCCTTCTCTCGGTCGGAGTGGTCGAGAGCGTCGAGTTACCGCTCAAGCGTCACAAAGGACCGCCGACGCCGAGGCCTTCCAAACCTCTCAAGCAACACCGGAACTTCCGCACCGGCTACTTAAGTGAGTAGAAAAAAAGCAAAACGAATAACGATCTGTTTCTTTTAGACGACTTCTTCACGGCCGAAGTGAGCATCGGGACGCCGCGTAAGTTTGTTTTTTTTAATCTGCGCACTCTTTTTTGTCTGCAGCCCAGAAGTTCGATCTGGAGGTCGCGAGCGGCGATTACCAGGCGTACGTCTTCAATGCCTCGTGCTGTTCGAACTTTCCGCTCTCACCCGACCGGCGGACGTTCAACACAACGTTTGTTTCCTTCTTCTTTCTACTGCCTTATTTTCTTGTTTAGCGCTTCGAGCACACGCGAGTTCGTGGACGCCTACTTTTCCGACAGAGAAGGTGCATTCGCCGTTACTGGCAGCACGTACGAGGACACGATGACCGTAAGCTACTCATTCTGCCTTGGACTGCTCACTCAACTGCAGGTAGCCGGCTTCACTTTCACTCAATCGTTCGGTGTGGTCGACTACGTGTACTCCCACACCGCTTACCGCGGGATCGAACAGCCGCCTGCCGACGGACTTTTCGGGTTCGTTCTTTTCGTAGATGACTCCAATCTGCTCGTTGCAGTTTAAATTGGTACTTCGAATCGCATGAGCCTCCAGTGGACGTCCGATCTCCGATCCAAGGGATCATGAGCCAATTGGAGTCGAAGAACTACACATTGTGGATCGACAGGTTGGTTCTCTTGATCACTTATTCCTTTTACCCACTTGTCTTTCTTGCAATTACCACTCGCCGAAGAATTCTTCCCAACAAGACGGAGTGCTCATTTTTGGGGCTTCGAGCGCCCGCTACTGCGAACCAACCTTCACGTTCGTGCCGCTGGTACCTCTTTACAACGCATTTTACTACTTTGACGTTTACCGGTAGCTCTTAGCTCAATCTGTTTTGTCAGCAATCTGATGTTTAAGGTTCTACTTCGATCGTTATGAGAACAAAAAAGACGGCAAAGGAATCGTGGATTCCGGCCTCTCCACCATCATCCTGGACTCCGAACTCTACAGGGCGGTCTTTGCGATTGTGCAGCCCGACCAGGATTTCGACACCGGCCTTCTTTCGATTCCATGCGAGAAAGCGGCTACGATCCTTCCTTTCGTGTTCACGATTGGCGGCCAGAATTTCACCGTTTATTCCAGCGAGCTCGTGCTTGACGTAAGTGAACAAGAGAATGGTGAAAAGACGTTCTTTCGTTGCAGGTCGGGCTGGGCGATGGCCAGTGTGCGGTGGCGTTCGAGGACAACGATGCCTTCCGGCCCTTTTGAATATCAGCTGGGCACTCCGTTCTTGCGCTCCTACTGCATGGCGGTCGCGTACGAAAAGCCGTCGATTGGATTTTCGGAGTCGTTTGGCCGTCCGTCCAACCAATAAGAAGTGTAATCGTTGATAAAACGAGGAATAAAGCATGCAAAAAATAATGTACAGCAGATATTTTATTCGAAGAACAGAGCGGCAGTGGCGGAAAGTAAGGCTACTCTCTTCCCATCTCACGACCGTCGATTGCTTCGAGTTGAGATCGTTCGGACGGAAGAGGCGGCAGCCACTCGAGTTGTGCGTTCCGTAAAGAGACGATTAATGCACTGGATTCGTTTCGGCAAGTTGACCACTGCTTCTGCAAACGACATCCATGAGGCTTCCCTTCTTGCAACTCACCGCGATAGGAGCGAATGGTCAGCAGGATGCAGACGTGCGAGAGCACGCCGTGAGTGGAAGCAAACGAGATTGCGGCCGTCGACAAGACCGGGCCCCACTTCAAATGGAAAAACAGCGACGAGTGGAACAGGCCGAAGCCCAAAAAGACCGCCGAGTACGAAAGAACCACCTCGTAAATCAGCGAGCGCATCAGTGAGCGATACAGCTGGAGCGTTTGGGGACTGAAGCTGTTCGCCCGCTCTCGCATGAAACGGTACACGCCCGAAGCACAGAAGAAGATGATCACGTCTGCAGCGATCACGAGGATCACTATGGAGCCCATCCCAAAAGAGAGCATGTTGCGGGTGTCCTCCTGCAAGCAAGCTGTCGTCCAATCTTCATTTTTTAAGGACCAACGTTCGCAACCAATCCGATCGCCACCCTCGAACGCACTCGCCGCACGATCTCCGGGTCGAATTCCACCCACGCGGCGATCACGTTCAGCTCCCCTGTGCTCGCAGAGAAAATCGGAACTCCGATGAAGACGCCCGCAAATGCGGTTGATAGGATGTAAAGAAAGAGGTACGTGCGGAAACACGTGAATTGCGGCAGCCATCGATGGCCGGTGGTCTGCACAAAGCGGTAGCCGAAGAGGTAGACCGTCGTCAAAGCCGACCCTGAATCCAGTCAGGAACCGCTCTATTCTGCGCACCAACCTGACATCGCGCACATCACGAGCCGAATGAGGAGCACACTCATTTCGGGGCACGACTGAAAGCGATCTCAGCTGCTGATAGCCTTTAGGAACTGACCGAAAAGCCGGAGCAAGGGTCACGGACGGTGAGGATTGGATGCGGGAAGAAGTACTCGGGTTGCAAGAGCGCGATGCCCAAGTCTAAACGGAAAAAGCTAACTCATTACTCAAATCGGCAGTTCCATCCTACCGACAAACACGCTGTGAAAGCCGTTGAGCAGCAGGTAGAAGCGGTAGTTGCCCATCGCTTTCGGCGAGTGCCAAACGACCGCGTAGACGAGCAGACCGAAGAGGAGGCCCGTGCACAACGCACAGACGACTTCGAACCACGCGCAGAACAGGAGGAATCGCTTGGACGAAAGGACCAGCGGCCATTCGGTGAGTGCGGAACTTGGAGCGGACATCTCGCGAGTGGAAAAGCAGTGCTCAAGTTCTTCGTTATTGGTTTGCGTTCAACAGCGTACGGATTTCACCTGGCCGGGGGCAGCCGCCCGTCAACTTTAAATGTCTCTAACACAGCACCTGCTTGGAGGTCCTACCGGCGATCTCACCATTAGCCCACAAATTTCGGACTAGCGGCAGCCAACGGAAGTCGTCTGCTTATCGCGAGAGTTGTTCGTGAGCTGGTTTTGTTCACAGCCCTTTCGTTCCGACCTCAAATTACTTGCATCAGGCAATGAATCTTTCTTCTACAACCGCCCATTTGTTCTTGCCTGCGCTGTTTTTCCTTTTTGCGTTAATGTTCTCCGCGTTCGCAAATTCGCCGAACACGGGTCGAGCATTCGGGTTGGATCATCGGGTCGGGTGTTACAACCAACCCGCAGGTCAACAAATTAGACCCGCATTTCGTCGACAGGGTTGCGGCGTCTTCGCATCAACAACAAACGGAAAACTGCTGATTTCACAATCCTTTGTTGCTTGTGGTTGTTGTCCACTCGCCCTCACTTTCGCTTGCATACGCGACGGGCGTTTTTAGGCGTTTGGCGAACACGCCGGTGAACTCGGCGAACGCACCCGCGCGAACCGTTCGGGCGGGCCGTAAAACGCGCTCAACTGGTCGAACTTGCGACGCGGAAAAGGGAGCACGTCGAAGTCTGCCCGCGCATTTGTTTCTTCGGCCTGTGAACGGTTGTTTACGCGAATCTTGCCTTTTTTTGCGGAAACAATCAATCAAGCAACCGGCAGAAAGAATGCACTCCGATCTCAAAACTTGCGGGGTGGAGTGCTCGCTGCCGGTTACGCAATCGGTTTATTTCTTTGAACTTCCCTGTGTATTCGTTTCGAAATTAGGCATTTCAACACCGCCCAAGGCCATTCATCACCTGCAAGGATGGACCAACGTTTAAGTCTCCAATCGTTCGTCCACTCCGAACACAGCAACAACCTTCGATTTGCTTTTGTCTGACTACACGAAAAAAGTTCAGACGGTGATCATCCCGCTCGTTTAATTGTGGTTTCTGCTGCGCCAAGGGGCGCTTTTGGCATTCCTTCTGTTTTCAGTTTCAAAACTTACAAGCCACTACGTTTGATCGACTTGTTTGTTTTGAAAAGAGCGCGAGAACGAACGAAGTGATGCCATCGCTTGCGCAGTTGGACCGCGTTCCTTTGCGCCACGTTTGGAAAACATTTACGATCAATCGATTGCGAACGCCGCGCGAATTGACGGGAATGTGCTCGCACAAACGAATGCGCCGCACCCACGGTTTCGACGAAACGCGCAGTTCGAACAGTCGCCGTTCGGAGTGATCGATCGGTTCTCTGACCTCGTCGATTCTTTCTTTCTTTGATTCGACCGGAGCGCTGGCTACCGTACTGAAAGAAAGTAACGAAACCGGACGGAAATGTTGGGATGCGGTCAGCAAGCAAAGACTGGGCACTTGCACACACTTGGCAAAACAACTCGAATCACTTACAGTTGGCGGCAACGTCAGACAACAACAAATGCCAAGAAAAACACCGTAAACCGAGCATTGCAATCACTCATTGTAATGGACGTCCAGTGGTCGAAAACTTGAATTCTCATGCTGGTACTGACGCTTTTGGTTTTTTCCATCTATTGCGGCAATACAAGCCGGGTGTTCATCGCAGGGCGTGTCCGCGTGTTTTCGAACCATAACGATCCTCTTCCGTTTTGAAGCACACAGAAGCAGCGTATTCTTACAGTTACCGTATGGTCGAATCGGGTAAACAACTTTCACGCACTGTACTCGCCGAATGCGCAGAGGAGCGTCGATTGTGAAACGAGTGATGCTTCGACGTCCCGACCGGCGGCCGCACACGAGAGGCAAGAGTTGAGCACACCGATCGCCGGACTCCGCCCGTTTTGTATGGGGCGGACCGAGTCATTGAAGAGAAACTGAAATCGTGTATGCTTTGGCTTGCGTTCCGCTCGCATGGTTCGGACTTTTGGAATGTACGAGGCTTGTCGCTTTTCCGGCAGCATAAAAACGGGGTTCCCAGCTGTGGAGAACACCGTTCACTCTACTCTCTTGTTCCTGTCACTCCAACTTAACGAATCAGCCATGTACTCGTGCGATTCCACACTGTCCGACTATTCGGAGACCTTCTCCGTGCCCTTAATCGGCAGTCACGACGGCCATCTGCAATCGAAAAAATGCGGGATCTGTGGAGGCAAAGCGCGTAACCGCCTGCTCGGCGCGCTGGCCTGCAACGGGTGTGCGGCCTTTATGAGGCGGTTGGTTCATGCAAACGGTTCTTGTGGATGCGCACTGCCTGCAGGACGGTGCGCAAAAAGAAGGCGTACACGTGCAACAAAGGGAAGCAATGCGCTCTCCACCTCTCCGATCCCCGTTACCTCTGCAAGGCGTGCAGGATGGTGGCGTGTGTGCGTGCGGGCATGAGCATCAAGACGGCCATCGAACGCATCTCGCCCGCAAAGATCGCCGAATTTGAGCGGCTGCCCCGCCTGGAGCAGCTCGCCGGCCACCATCGCGACGCGTACGTCCGCCGCTTCCAGGCCGCGGTCGAGGTGCAGGGCGGCCGTTCGGTGAGTTCTTCTGTGGGCTGTCCGTTTCTCCATTCTACTCCTCGTTTCGTTTAGGCAAACGTTCTTTGGGGCCAATCAAACCCAAGCTTTCGGGAGGTGATGAACGCGACAAAAGGCGAGTACTTCGTGCTCACCAGCTTCCTGAAAGCGACCGTCTGCCGGCAAATGGGTCTTGAAGAGGAGTCGATTGTGAGTGCAGCGATTTCGATGTCTCAATTCGTAGTGGTTGTTTGCAGGACGAACTCGCCTGTGCTCTCTTCTACCCGTGGCTCTGCTTCCAGACGATCACGACGACGGCGCGCAACGGGGGCGACCGAAAGTACGCGGTCTTCTACGTGGACGAGTCGCATCTCTCTGTCGACTTCCAAACGGTTTTCTCGTTCTTTCGCTCCTGCCCCCGCCTGTTCGACGCGGAGACGTGCGCAAAGTGAGCCTCTTTCCTTCCGTTCATCAGCCCTTGGCTGCAGGTCCGCTCTGGAGTTGTTCGGCGAGCTGCTGAACGTGGCCGGCCAACTGCACTTTGCCCGGCTGGACGACGACGAGGTGGCCGCCGTGTTTCAAGTGATTGTCTACAAAGAAGGTGACCATTTATCAGCTACACTTACTCCTTTCTTTTCAGCCTATCGACTGGCAATTGGTAGCTGGGCGGTGGTGCGCGAAGAAATCGACGTTCTCTTCCAATCCCTCCGCAACCACTCCAAAAACAAATTCGACAACCCGGCCGGCCGTCTGAATGCCGTGATTCGACTGTCGGAGAGCCTCGACGTTCGTTTGAGTGTAGGCGGGTTCATTCCTGATAGTCTCACGTTCAGGCCGTCACTGATCGCTTCGGAATGTTCGTGACGCTCCTGTCGTTGAACGGGCACCAGCCGATTCTCTCCGAACTGCAACGCAATCCCGGCTCGTGGAGGTGCCCCTACTCCTGCTGAACATCTGTCGATTGATTAACATGGCATTTCTTGTTGCTTAATGCACCGAGTTTGTTGATAAAACCGGTTTTATACTCGTTTGACCCTAATCAGCTACACAACGGGAGAACGGCGAGATGTTCACGATCACTTGGGTTAAGGCAGACGGCACCAAAAGATTAATGGTAGTCGCAGATAAGAACGGAGCAAATACACGCTGTCGAACGGCCGACAAGAGCCGACTGCCAGTCGAATATTAGTTGATGAGAAGTTGAAAGAAGGTGTCGCGCAGGCGCGCGTACTTCGGTCGACTGTTTTCTTGACCGCTTCTCTTTGGCCGTTGTTTGCGCGGAATGTCCAAACGAACTGCTTGGTCCTCACTTTTAATAATTTTTTGCTCGTCCTCCACACCTTCCCGCAGTAACCGTTCAATCGCTTTGCCTTGGCATTCCGCGCAAGATGACGCGTTTCGTTCACGCGTGTTTTGTCAGAAGCAAACAGTTCGATAGCGGGAGAAGCGGAAGAAGATGGTTTGATTGATCGCCCGACCGGCCGTCCCGTTCGCCCGCCGCCTGTGTTTTGCTCGCTTTCTGCGAACGGCGTGCGAATGCGCTCGTTTTTGTCGTTTCGCGTTTCGGTGGCGCGGAAATCGTTTTCGCCAAAGACCTGCGAGCGAGCGAGCGGACGGAAGAACCGAGTGACCTTGAGCGTAACGTTTTCCGCGTTTGGTCCGCCCACTTCGTTCATGCCGCTCTCGGGATTTTGGTCGGTGGAGTAGCGGTCCGGTCGCGTTGAGGCATTCTCACGCAAGATTCCTGCTGGAGTTCAACAGGTGTTCCTTGCTCGCATTCGATTGCTGTTCCTGCTTAGCGTCGAAAGCATAGCGATCGTTCCAGGAATTGTTCGCCGATTTGAATGCTCGCGGAATGTCTCGCTTCTTTTCACACAACGGGTACACGGACTCGGCGGTCGTTCTGGCGGCCGACGCGACGCTTTCGGCTCGACTGCAGTTGCTGGAGAAGCGCGTGGAAGCGCTGCAACGATTCGAGGGTCTTCGCGATCGACTAGCCGTGAGTCCACTCTCTTCTTTTGACCTTATTCTTCTCTGCAGGACATTCGCGTGCGCCTCCAAACCTGCCGCGAATTGGCACCGGTGGAAGAAGAGATGGCCACCTTTTTGTACGCAAAGTGCGTGGTCTGGATCGAAGAACTAGAGAGAAGAGTCGAGTGGCGGAATTCACCGCCGAACAAAACGGACGACGAGGCGCACAGCTTGTGGAACACGCAGGTGTGTTCACTCCCCACTTTCTGCTTGCAATCCGTCGTTCAGATCCAATTCTTCCTGTCATGTTTGGGCTTCATTGTGGGCGTCGGGAACATGCTCCGCTTCCCGGCCATGATATACCAGCACGGCGGCATCTTCTTCGTCCCGTACGCGATCTCGCTGTGTGTCTTCGGCTTCCCGCTTGTGTACCTCCACCTTTGCATCGGCCAGTACTCGGGACTTTCGGTCAGCGGCGCCTTCCGCAAGATGATGCCCATTTCCAACGGTTGGAGTCCAATTTTGCAGCTGGAATGAAAGAAGATTGCAGGCATCGGATGGGCGTTGGTTCTGTTAGCAATTCCGGTTTCCGTCTACTACAATGCAAGCACTCTTGCTTGCTTCCAATACATCTCTTGCTTGAAGGTGATCGTCTCCTGGTCGTTGTCCTACTTGTGGTACTCGCTGCAGGGCATTTTCAAGCACGATCTTCCGTGGAGTCACTGCTATTCTTATTCGGGTTCTTTGGTTTAGAAAAAGCAACGATCTGACGAATGCTTGCAGATTGGAGACGAGACTACCCCTGCTGCAAGATGACTTCCGTTTCCGTGTACACCGAGAACTTCACCACGTGTTTTGAGCATAATGATTCAATGACCTCACCAGAGGCCTTCTTTCAGTTTGTTCTCGTTCGTGCTCACTTCTCACTGGTTTTTCTGCTTTCAGCAACCAAATGTTGAACCGAACGTCTACGGACTTCACAAACATGGGCAAGCTTCAAGTGCAAGTGAGGAAGAAGAGGATTCTCATCGGTTTATGGCTGCTACTGCAGCTGGTCATCCCACTCGCTTTCGCGAGGACTTTGGTCTGCTTGGGAGTGTTCAAAGGCATTGGCGTTATCGGATGGGCGACTTCCTTCACGGCCACAATCCCCTACTTCATTGTTCGTTTCTTGCAGCGGCAATCGGTTGCAATGGTCCGCTTTTAGCTGGTGATCCTGCTCATTCGCGGGTCGACTTTGGAAGGCGCAAACAAGGGACTTTACTATCTTTTTTACCCGGACTTTGAGAAGCTGTGGAACATCAAGGTGAGTCCACCTACTTGATTGCTGTTTTCATTCCACGTGTGCGAAGATCTGGAAGGCGGCCGCCGAGCAGATCTTTTACGAGCTGGGCATCGACGCGGGCCCGTTGATCTCAATGGCTTCCTTCAGTCGCTATCGAAACAACGTCTACCGTGACGCTTTCCTGCTCGTGGTCATGTGCGTTATTTCTTCCTTTCGGAATAAATGGGCGTTCAGAAATTCGCTGACAAGCGTCCTCTGCGCCACGGCCGTCTTCCAGTTCCTCGGCTTTCAGGCCACCGCTCAAGGAAGACTCGTGAACGCCACCATCAGTAAGCTCTTTCGTCCGTCGTTTATTGAGTTGTCCAGAAAGTTTCCGAACGGAGCTCGGCTGATTGGCCGGTTGCGTCGCTTGATCGAAACAAAAATGACCTCTGTTGTTCGCTTCATTTCGCTCGATGTTTGATCGAATTCGCATAAACGCACTCATTTGGACCACACGACAAGTTGTCGCTCGGCCGACCCTCGTTTGGAAACTTTCTGGACAACTCAATAATAAGCAGCTTTTCAGGATACGATCAGCTGTACCTTGCGTTCACCGCCTATCCGGGCGTGACCTCGACAAAAGAAGCGGGTTGGCTGTGGGCGGCCCTCTTCTTCGGGATGGTCACACTTTCTGCGTTGGACGCGGAGTTCGCGTGGTCCGTCAAACTTTCCCCTCTTTATATCATGTCTTTTGTTGCGTGCAGGCTGAAGATGATCTCCTCGTCGATTATGGACCAATCCGGGACCAAAAGCAGGCAAGTGGAGACCCGCCTGCTCGTCGGCTTGTGCGTCGCCTTCTTCCTGCTCGGCCTTCCGTTCTGCTTCCAGGCACGTTCATTCCTTTCCATACACTCACTCAATTCGGGTGTTAAAGGCGGGATTTTCATTTTCCACTCGATCGAGAACCTGAACGCCAACTGGAATTCGTTCACGCTGTCCCTGCTTACGCTCTTCGTCGTCTGCTACATCTACGGAGTGAACAGCTTCCTGCTGGACGTTGGGAGGATGCTGCGAGTGAAGCCGCCACCCACCCAGTGGTCCGCCCCGTGGAGGAGTCAGGGGTACGTGCTCGCTAAGAAAACGCTGCACTTCTTCGGCCCAACCGGCGGCTACATCAAGTACTCGTGGTGTCTGTTCTCTCCACTCATATTGACGGTCAGTTTTGATTGACACTTTTTAACTGCTTTGTTTTGAAAATTCTTTTCGTGCTGTCGGTGGCCACCGACGAGCCGATCCGGTTCAGAACGATAAATCTTCCACAGCACTTCAAGGACGTCGCTTTCGTCGTGATGATCGGGCCGCTGTTCGTGATTCCGCTCGCCGTCGGCTACACGATCTATGTGACGTGGAGAAGCGGGAAGGTGGTTGAGAGAAAGAAACCCATTTTGATCAAAGCTTTCCTGCAGCCGTGGAATTCGATGACGAGCACGGAGAACTGGAGAAACGAGAAGAATTGCAGTGTCCGCGACGAATCTCCGCTCTCGTTCGAACTCCGCGCAACCTACACGACCCCGTCGATCGAAAGCGCCGATGCCTGCAGCAAAGAAGAAGGAGAGCAGTGGGTGGAAGGCGGAAGGCGGCCAGGTAGTTCGGCTTGCCGCCTGTTCTTTCGGTTTAATTTGCTGGCTTCAGGACGGATACGGGATTTGATGTCCGCAAGGACGTCGACCGCGAGAACTACCCACTCTTCTACTGCTTCTTCAAATGAACACGCAAGCGGAAGTGGCGGGGAAAAAAGCGGTGGATCGGAAGCGAACGCTGTTGCAGCTGCAGGCGTGGACGAACCGCTGTTTCTTTTTGGCCCGGCGCCCGTCAGAAGTCGGACGAGCCCCTTCACGCACGTGTTCGTCGAAACACGCTCGGATGACGGCGCGAATGCTTGCTCGGAACAAGGGAAGGAAGGAGCGTTGAACGGCGATTTTAAAGTGGACAACTCGAATGTCGCTCAATCCTCCGGTTCCCCCGCCGACCACTCTCTTTCGCCCTTCAACATCCAATCGGTCAGCCCAATCTGCGTCGATACTGCGAAGGTGATCGCTTCTTTTCGACCACTCTGAATCGTTCCTTTCAGTCCACTCGTCCGCCGGTCGTTCGTTCGAAACACCGGACAACACGCCGCCACTCCCTACCGACGACGGCGCCTTCGAATGATCAATGAAAACCAGACGAGTCGATCAGCTTCCGATTAGTCGAATGTTTAGTCGATTATTCAGCAAAATAAAAAGATTTCCGTTTTCTTGTTCGTCTGTAGTCAGGTCAAACGCATTATTTCTGACACACAATTCCGATAGAAAAGCGGACGTGAGAGCAAACGCTGACTGCTTCAATAAGCCAACACATAAATCGACGGTCGATTATCGGCAGTATTCCTTGGTTGAACCGGAGCAACACGCGTCACCTCGAGCGGCTTGGAATATAGTCTGACAGGAACACAATATAACGAAACGTTTTTTTGTGGACGTCCATGCTCACGAGCAAAGAGAAAACCGGAAGTGGTGAGTAAGGCCCACAAATTCATGAAATCTTCGCTCCGGCCTTCCCATACCGACTCATTAGTTTGATTGTGCACAACGAACACAAAGCACAACGCTGGCAGCAGATCGAATGAACAGGAAGCGAGGGATGAGGGCAATTGAAACAATTGAAAAGTAACGAGTAATCCATTGGTAATCATTGCGAGATCACTTCTTCGTCTCTAGTTTGTTTCTTACTTTTTGTTTGTGATCTTCCGTTGGTCAGGGCGGGTGCACTCCTGAACTTCACTCGCTGGCGGACGGCCGTGATTGATGGCGGGGAAGCGAAAGGGCGAGCTATTCGCTGAAGACGGCTCGCTTTTTCGACGGGCGTGTTCGGGCGGCGCATTCAAGAGAAAAAGGAGCATAAAAGCAAAACCGAGGGGTGAGGGAACGGGCGGCCGGTTCGCGCACATGACGAAAACCTGCTTCCTTCCGGACGCCCCTTCTTTGCGGTCTCCAGTCCACACTTGCGGTGTTTGTTCGTTTATGCGCACGATGCCGTTTGATCACGTTTTGAAATCATTTTCGCTTGCGTTTTCTCTTGCTCGAGATCGTTCGTTACTCTTCTGATTGAAGATCGCAATGAGCAGCTCCGAGTACGCGATGGATTGCGCAACGGACTTTCAGTCGCCGTTTCCCACTCCGTTGAGCAGTCCCGCCGCAGAGGCCGCCGCACGGGACCCGGATTTCGTTGCAAAGCACAACAACACGGCGGACTTCTTTAAAGTGGGTTCACTCCCCTTTTTGCAACAAACGGCGGGGTTCAGGTTTTTGTGCACGTCGTGGACCTCCTGTCCGCCTACACGATCAGCATCCACGACCAAGCTCAATTGTTCTCGGTTTGGAGTAGCTTTTTTACTTACACACCGATCGCTCTTTGTAGCGTCTAGACGGCACGTTGGATAACCTGCTGGACGCATTGAAAACGAAGAAGAACTACTTGCTGAACGAGGTGTTGTGCAAGTAGGTGGTCAGAAGAGTGATGTGCCTAGACTCCACTCCTTGCAGTTGGGCCGTGCGGCAGCAGAAGCTGACGATCGCCTGTCTTTGGACCCAACAGCAGCACTACGCGCTGTTGTCGTCGATCGACGCGCAGTTCGAACTCTTCGGCCAGTTGTTGGAGCAGACGTTGAGCCAGTAGGTTCTTCTAGTCGGTTGCATTGAATGCGGGGCGTTGCGTTTAGATTGGGGCACTTGATCGGGCTATTCCCCACTCGGCGTTACGGGGACTCGTTCGAGCGGGTGCTCGACCTGGCCACCGACTTCCTCTACTACTCGATCGTAGTCTCCAAACAGCCGCCGCCGGTGGTCGTCAAGTGCGGGGAGGCCAAGCAGCATAAGCGTTACTCTCGCTTTTGGTTCGACACGGAGATTCGGTTAGCAAGATGGTCGCGCGTATGTCCATTCACTCCTTCTTTTTTAGCGTTCTGGGCGGCCGAGCGTTCGGCCTGCACGCCAGCGCGGAGAACCTCCCCGTCCACTGCCAGTTGGTCACGGACGACACGGCAGAACGGCTGTACGCAAACGCCGACTACGAGGTGTTCGAAGACGAGCACTTCCTGCTTCAGAGGCGATCCTCTGCCTTTCACACCCACCCGATCAGCGGGCTTGCGAGCAAATTCAACAGCATGGTTCGTTCTTGGCGAATTACGTTGCATCTCTCACTCACTCGCTTGCAGTTTGCCTTAAAAAAGGACGACATTAAGCGCCCGTTCGTGGTCGGCAAACGCTATTGCTTGTGCTACGGCATTCGATTGAACGCCAAGTATGGGATCGAGCTGATCGGCAAGAAAATCTCGCTTCCATTCGCGCTTCTTGTGGCGCCCAACGCGCAAGCAGACGCGGTTTTGTTCTTGGAGCGTGCGTTCGTCGTCCTCTGCCTCCAACGATTTTCCGCTTTCAGGTTCTTTTGCGGATTTGGTGCGCAAACCGCTGAGTAAGACGCCGACGGCGATGGTCGTTTCGTGGGCGGAGATGGCCGATGCGCTGGAGATGAGCTTCCAGTCGTTTTTGAAACCTCCGCAGAAGGCCAACGAACCGCCTTCAGTCGTCAAGCCCAGGGCTTTCGAGGAGAACATGAAGCATCACTTGATCCAACGCTTGGAGCCGGACTCGAACGGTCAAATCAAACTGGAGAACTTCACGTTCGTTCTCTTCTCTTTAAAGCTCTATTGTCTGTGCGAATTGCAGGCAACTGATGGTCGCAGAGAAGTACCGTTTGAAGAAAAGATCGCAGACCGAACGCGAGTGGCAACTGGTGAGCGCCGCTTTCTCTTGTTCTTCTCATGCATGCGGTTCAGGTCCCGTTCTACGAGTGGTTCTTCAAAACAGGTTTGCGGTCAACGTTCAAAGTAGCTCGATCAATGCGCTCCGCTTTGCAGCCGAAATGATCAACAAACACATGCGCGACATGTGGAACAACGGGCTGATCGTCGGCTTCTGCGCGAAGGAGAAGGCGAAGCAGATGTTGAGAGCGTGCCCGTATTCTACGCTGCTCGTGCGGTTCTCGGACTTTGAGTTTGGACGGCTGAAAGTGAGCGTCAAAAACCAATCGGGGGGTACGCCTCTTCTTCCTCTTCCTTCACAAGAATTCCGCCGTTCTTTCAGCCATTCAGCACTGTTGGTACGAGCAGAAAGACCTCGAAGCCCGTCCGCTGAAGCGCGAGCTGCTCACGAACAGAAATTACTCCAATGTCGAGTTCATCTTCCCCGACTACCCACTTCGAGAATCTCTCGGCGGGGTTCAGCGATCGAACTCGTGCGCTCAAAAATCGCGCAAAATCCAATACGCCTTGCAGTACTTTGAAAATGAATGCTCCGCCTGCTCCTCTTGAACGCCTTCAACATCCAACACATTACCTCTTTGATAGCCATTAGCTTGTTGCAATAAACCCGGTCTTATCAATCGAAAAGCGGAACGGCTAACAATGAGTGGTTCGATAGCGTTTGGTTTTCGATCGATCACACTGTTGTTTTCGTCTCAATCGAACGGCAAGTACGCGAATCGTTGCTTCGCCTGTCTCACGGGCTCCACGTGCGTGCCAGCCACTAAGTTGTGCATGAAGGCGGGATTCGCCGAAATCCACGAGGGAACGTTTCTTACTCACGCTTCTTTTTGCTTGCAGTTGGTCAACGAGCCCAAGAATCAATTCCGTTGACGCCGATAGTTCGTCTGCTCCGTTTACTGCTGGTCGAGTGAAACGGATGCAACTGCAAGAGCACTTGGCATTTATGCTGGTCCAAAGTCATCAACCAGAGTGTTGTTCAAAGAGAGAATCGACGAAAGTAATCACGTTGATCCGCTGAGCCTTTTCTTGTTCGCTCTCGTTCGGAACGGCCATCTGGCTGTTCAGTTGCATGAGAATCTCCCACTCGGTGTAGCCCCGGACGACAACCTGAAGAAGGAGAGTGAGTGGGGGGGGAAAACGAGTGTTGACGACTTCGATCTTGCTGATCAACAGAACGAAGCTTCCAATGCACACCGCGAGGTCGTTGTCCGAGTTTCCAAAGAAACGCTGGATCGTGCGGAACAAGCGATTCAGTTGGTGTTTCAAGCGTTCGTTCTTCGGGTACAAGACTACCGTTGGAAGAAGAAAGCGTAAAGAACATAGCAAAGCGCCCACCAGTTCGCAAAGCCGCAAGTTAACACAAGATCGAAAAATCGGAAAGGTTAATTCCGTTCGCTTGGAAGTTCCGCATGCTCCGCATTGAAACGACGATCAGGTCCTCGAATTTCTCGCTCACGACGCCCGGCCGCTTGATGTACGGATTGACGGCGAACCGGAACCACCGCTCGATGGCCTCCCCGCTCACGGAGGTGTGGCACTCGTCGTAAAGCAGAGTTTCCGGTACAGCTCGTCCTTCCGTAGAGTGAGTCAGCAGGCGGAAAGGAAGTTCTACTGCAGGAAGAAACCAATCGGTTCTTTTTGAGTGCGAGCAGACGGCCACCCATGGGGCAGGAAGTGCCTGGTGTTTCAACGGACTACATCTACCCAGCAAACAGCGGAGAAGACATGTGTGATGTGGCCTTTTCGTTCACTTCCGGCATCGACTTCTTCTTTCTGCCCGCTACCTTGCTCCGAAAGCACTGTCTTTTGTTCGATTACGCAAATGCACAAGTGGGATTCGCTTCTCGTTTGGCTTGAAATTGCGGCGAGTGCGTGATCGATCAGCCTTGAAAATAAACAAACTGTTGCAACCTCAATTAAAATACTTGTTATCCCCCCCGTAAACGGCGCTAACCGGTGCGTTTGTCAGTCCCCTTCGCCCTCTCAACTTTTTAGCCGTTGGTTTAATCGAGCTGAACTTTTTTCTAGCTAGAGTAACTTGCATGCGCGAAGTCCGAAAATGTGCATTTCGACCGCCGGCGGGCACGTTCAACGTTCCGTGCCGACGTTCCCCGCCGTACCGTTTTTCGCGCACGGCCAAATTCACCCGCTCAGTGGACGAAAAGATGCGCTTTGAAACAAGGAACATTTTATCAGTTGATGCCATCATCAGGAAACGCCGTTAAAGAAAGTTATGATCGCCCAAAGGCGAAAGGTCGAGGCGAAAAATCGAAGAGGTCCACACTCGGAGGCGCCGTTCTCGGCTCTCCGAATTTCATTCCAAAAACAAAAAAGATCCTCCCTAGAAAAGGGTCTGGCGCATCTATTAAAATTGAACTTGGGTCTGGAGGAGTTGCCCGAATCTCAGGCTCATGGACCGAAAATTTTGTGTCGGTTTGGAAATTTCGGCGAATTTGAAATCCGTCGTTCTCATCGCCTATCGGGCGTGAGAATACGTGGGCGGGCTCATCCGAAGGCGCAGAACCTGGACTTTTCAGCGCACTGCATGTTGTTGTTGTTCTTTGCCCACTTGGCCACTGCGGCTTACGCGAACCGACTCTCTCAAAATGCGTAAAAGCGGGCGGGATCGGCCATGAGTGGACGCAATCTTCTGAAACTTGGCAGAAATGTCGAGCACGTGGTTACTCTTCTTTCCACTGTTTTAGATTTTCGAAACAATCGGTTTCCGAGGAGCAATGGATCGTTCAATAGTGGGGGCCTGCACTCCTACTTTGCGGTCGGCTTCTTTGGGTGCCGCAACCAGCACTCACTTTTCCGCCTTCTGGGCTCAAAACAGACTGTTCGGCACCGTTCGCAAATGTTTAACAACGTTCTGCGCACATTCATGCCCAAAGCCCGCGTTGGCATGCGACTTAAACTGTTCGCCTTCGTTCTTCTTGGGCTCTTATGAGCAGAATGGAGTAAGTAGGCACTCTTTGTCCAGAAACTGACAATTCGCCGAGTTTCAATCGCACCCAAACGTTAGTGAAGCGCGCCTTAGCGTTCTACCGTTTCAGTGAGCACTCGGGGGTATCAAACAAAGTCGACAAAAGCACTCCATACCCTCCCCGACAGCTAAAAATGCAGTCGGTGTTTGAGTATGTTCCCGATGTCCGCTCGAGCTCAAATCCGGCTTGTTTATGAAGTAGACCAAGTGGGTCGTAAAAACGTTCAAAGAAATCAAAACCCGCGACGAACTGCAGAGAAAATAACTTTAATCCATTTCAAGAGCGACAACTAAAAGTGCAGTCAAAATTCAACGTTCGATTGCTCCACCTTCCGCTTTCAGGACTTTGCGCAGGCGCCTGTAGAAGAAAGAATAGAGCTTGCGGATCATCTTCGAGTCGAATTTGCGGGCCTCCGACATGCTCCGGTTGATGAGCACGGCCTTCGAGTTGAACTGCCCATGAGCGTAGACGGAGCGGCACAACTGCGCCCAAATGTCCTCCATGATGTTGAGATCGGGCGATTTGGACGGCCAATCGATCGTGCTGACTCGCTGCGAAGCCAGGAAGTTCATCGTCGCCCGGGATTTGTGAATGGAGCAGTTGTCTTGCTGATAGGTGAAGGCCTGAGCGCGCATTTCTCGTCGAATCCACGGGAGAACGTCGTTGCGCAGGTCTTCGATGTACTTGGACGAGTTGTACCGACCCTCCAAAACCTGAAAACATGCATGAGATCAGACGGGAACGGAGTAACGAACCTTCAAGAAGAGATTTCCCTTCGGACTGACGGCCCCGAAGATCATCACTCCGATTCCGCCCATTTGGCGCTTCTGGCGGACGGAGTTGGGCGCGTTCTTGAAGGCGTACGTGCCGAGGTGATCGGGACCATTGCCGTTGAACTTCTTCTCGTCCGTGAAGATCCACGAGTCGACGTCCACGTGTTTGTCGATCATGCGCTCGGCGAACTCCAAACGTTTTCGCTTGTGTTCGGGCGAAAGGAGGATCTGCTGGCGTTGGATCTCGTAGACGAATTGAAGGTCTTTCATCGCTCGTTCGATCGTGCGCGGGTGGCAGTCCAAATTGAGAGCCGCTTTGATGGAAGTCGACGTGACCATGTGGCCGGCCGTCAGCTCGGTGTTCACGTGCCGCCGAATTTGCGAAAGCGTCCGTTTGTCGAGCTTCTTCTTGGTCGGCGGGTGCTTGCGGAGCTTCCGCGGGATGCCTCGAAGCACTTTCAGCACCGTGTGGATCGAATGCGGAGTCTGGCGGGCGACTTTGTTGCAGTCTCCACACTGAACGTAAAGGTCCCGAATTCGTTGCTTCTCGCTGTCCGAAAGCATCTAAAAAGCACACCATTCAATAGAGCACGGAAAGACGATTAAAATAACACCAAAAACAAACGCGGAAAACAATCAACGTCAAAGAAACCCGCGGTCAAAAAAAGACTGCACTTTTAGTTGTCGCACTCAAAGCAGAAAATCGCTCTGCTGTCCGCAAATCGGCCACCGGCCCGAAGTATTTTTGTGTTGATTTTATACGTTCAAGCTCTTCTACACATACCTCCAAGCTGGGATCGAGCGGACATCGGGAACATACTCAAACACCGACTGCACTTTTAGCTGTCGGGGAGGGTACCCACCAGTCTAACGACACCCCCAGCTGGGGACGGCGCGAAGCGCCGTCTCACGCTGGTTCTACGTGAATGCACTTTTCCGACCAATTACGCAGTTGATTCATGCTGTCGAGAACGTTTTCGTCTGCCGGCGGCGCATAGAAGTCGCGATAAAGAAAGTTGGACGCACGCAGAGTCCAACTGTTCTTCGGCAAGGCGGCCGCTTATCGCTCGTTTGGACCCGAAGGACGTCAAGCG
Source organism: Aphelenchoides fujianensis (assembly GCA_024699865.1). Taxonomy (NCBI): domain Eukaryota; kingdom Metazoa; phylum Nematoda; class Chromadorea; order Rhabditida; family Aphelenchoididae; genus Aphelenchoides; species Aphelenchoides fujianensis. Next base: position 83,518 of record JAMPIO010000146.1, on the reverse strand, counting down.
GCCTCTGCAAAACATCCGCACGATCAAACAGCCGCCTTGTTGATGACTTTCGTCCCGTTTAAAAGCAGACGCTCTCGTTCTGTTGATAACAAACCAAACAAATGAAGATTCTCGCACTTCTCCTCTTCGTTCTTCCTGCTTTGGCCGCGGCCGAAGTCAATTGGCCCATCGATTCCAACCTCTACTTTGCCACAGTGAACATTACGGTCGAGAGCACAGGTAGTTTCTTCCAAGCCCACTCAAGCAACTGTCCTTCTTTTAGACCAGGAACTCCGTCTCAACTTGGGTGACATTGGAGCGAGGTCCTTTTCTAATCTGTGGCTGAGGGCCTCCGTTTTCAATGTTTCGTGAGTGGAATACAGCGACCTTGTAATAACTTCCCGCACTTGCAGCTCGTCGCCCACTTTCAACCAGACGGCGGAGATTGTGGACAGCGAGAATCGGACGGTGATTCGTGGCACCGACGACTTCACGGTTCGAATCGGAACAGTTGCCGCGGGCATCCGCGTTCGTCTTTTCAGTTCGGAAACGAGAACGCGACCTTCCTGAACCTGCCGGTGGACGTGTTCGACTGGGGCTTTCCGAATTCCTACACGAACGGCGAGGTGGGCTGGAATGTGGCCACGGACGGCTCGCTCTCGTTCGTCCATTCGGTGCTGAAGCAGTTAGAGGAAGAGGTCGTGGTGTTCTCGTTTGACCCGTGAGTGGACGGAGGACGACAGAAATGATGGCTTGAATTGAAGGTACCCCTTCCTGAATCGCGCACCCGGCCTGATCACGTTGGGCGGGCGGCCGGCCGATCGCTGCGGCGGCGAGTGGACGTACGCGCCGACAATCCCGGCCACCCGTCCGGAAGACCAGTGGGCGGTCGCTGTCGACGAGTGAGTGGCCACAAAGAAGAAGGATGGTTGATCCTCAGTTTTCAGATTCTCGTTCGGGAGCTCCACTATCGAAGCGGCCGGCAATCTTCACTTCACGTTTACCACCTCCTACGCCATTCACCTTCCGGCAAAATATGAGGCGCCGCTCACTCGTGCGTGGGGCGTCCCAACGGTCGCCGGCGGCTACCTTCCCTGCAACACAACCCTCGAGCTCGTCTTCCGCGCAGGCGACGCGGAGATCCGCCTGCCGGCCACCGACTACGTAGCAGAGCCGCTCTCCCGACACCGTCTATTGCGGCCTCCGGATCGCCTTTTACGGCTCCGAAGATGAAATCGAGTTGCCGGCCAAAACCTTACAGCGCTACTGCCTGCTGCTCGACTACGCCCACCTGCAGCTGGGATTCGCTCCTCGTTTGCATTAGTGAAGGGTTGAGACATGGGTCTATCAAGCGAAATAAACGAGCAATCTGTTGGTGTGTTATTAATACTGAGTTTCTTGAAAACATGAGCGGCTTCATGTTTACGAATACCCCGTAGAAAAACGGCAATCGTCTAGCGATCTTTGAATCTCTGCCATTAATAAAACCGCGAAGTCACCGTCAGCACAATGGGACTCGCGGGAGGCGGCGTTGGTCGCGAACAGAAGCAGCAGAACCATCTGAGGGCGTCAACCAGGGGCTGTCGGAAGCACTGCATAAAAAGGACGGTCGAGAGCGACGAGACGGCCACCGTCCAGTGAATCAGAACGCTGTAGACGGCGATAAAGAAGGCGGGATCGCGGCCCAACACGCCCGCCAGCACGCCGCCCACTCGTGGAAAGAAGATCGTCACTGCGGGGAAGGCGGCCTCAAACGAGCACTGTTGTTCCCATCACTCCTTGCTTCTTTTCTTATTACCTTGACGAATAAGCTCCAGGTGAAGTCGGACAGGAGGCGCTTCGTCTTGTCGCTCATTCTTGTCGTCTGCTCGCGCATCAATCCAACGGTCGCCAGCGCAACGCCGACGCTCAAACCGAAGCCGGCGATCGTGACTGCCGAACGGAAGTTGCTGGAGAGCGCGCCCATCGGAATGCCGACGAATTCGAACCCGTTCGCGGTCAGATTCCGCGTGTTCTCCGCTCGATTCACGTAGTCCGGCGCCAAACACACGGCTTGACCCAACGCGAAACCGAACGCGACGGCCGTCCACCTCCAAATCTGCCGGCCGCTCGGCGCCACTCGGCTGAAGCGAGGAGTGAGTAGTCGACTTTATTGCTTTTTCCTGTCACTTACTTTCGAACCAGACTGTATCGAAAAAGAAACTCCACCGGAATGATCGTGCACTGCAGAACGGGCGCGGCCATCTGCAGGAAAGTGCACGCCCACTGGCCGGCGGATGGCAGCAGGCGGGCAGGACCCAAGAAGACCACCAGCCGGACGCCGTTCACAAACTCCGAGTGCTGACCGCAAACGGATTGTTCAAGCTCTTTTGATGCGACCTACCGGTTCGACAAAGTAGTTGGAGAAAAGCATTAAGAAGTCGATCCCCACGCAAATCGAGAGAATTCGGCGGTAGGAGGCCAAACTGGCGGGCGACTTGAAGACGAGCAAGAGGAGGAGCAGGACAGTCGAGAAGATGCCCACAAGGAGGGCGATCCGGTCGTTTGTTTCAAAGACGAGATCGCTTTTGATCGTGACCTCGACACTCGAGTTGGAGTTCAAATTTCGATTGATGAAGGAGGACATTCCGGTCGAAACCTTTGGTGTCGCGACAAAAAAGTGGTTGGTTTTTCGAGTTACTCACGAGTTACGCTTTAGTTGAAGCAAGCAAATAAATGGTTTGTAGTTCGCGGAACACGAAAGAATTGATTCGAGTAACCCGTGAGCGACGGCGTTCCACCAAACGAAGTCACCAAACTCCAACCGGTTAGCCGATTTGTAGCTCCTTTTCGTTTCCCGCGGCTTCTGACCAATGCAATGAGTGAACAGGAGTTCGTCAGCAACGGCTCAATGATCGAATCGGAGTACTGACGTTTATTGCACAAAGACGGGCGAACAAGAATTGCTCATTGACGAATCCAACTAGTTGCGCCGGTCAGCTGTGGAGATCACGCTGACGGACGTGCGGGTGGGCGCCCAAGAGGCGGGCAAAATCCTCCCGAACATCCGGCCGAGTGCCCGCCGGTAGGAGCCGAACAGGAGGATGGTGGCCATCGAGCTCACGGCCGGCGCCCACGTCTGCAGCAGGAGACCGAACGGGGCGATAGCTGAGATCTCGGCGCCGAGGAAGAAGCCGGCGACATTCGAGAGCGCGGGCAGAAGAGCGAAGAGGGGGAAGACGCTCTGAACGGCTGGTATCACTCTTGTTTTTCTCTCTTCTCGCTAACTTTGATCAGCAGCGACCACGTGAATTGGCGAAGCAGAACGCGCGTCTTTGGGAGGAGGTGGGTGCCTTCTTTGCGCATCGCTCGAATCGAAGCCCCGCCCACCCACAAGGCGACCGCGTAGCAGCCGCCCGCGGTGGGCATTTGGAGGAGCGTTCCGATTTGCCCCAACTGCCCGCCGGTCGGCAGCACGACCGCGTCCCACCGATTCTTCAAGCTGAGGCCGGGAAGTTCGTTTGCCGTGCGCGAGTTGAGAAAAAGGTCGACGGCCGACAGGAGCGTAAAGCCGGACACGACGCTCGTGAGCAGCAACAGCCGGCAGAGGATTTGCCGAGTGGACGGCGGCACACGGATAAACGACGAAACAATTGAAGGCTGGAAGAATGGCGCACTCACTCCTTCACCAATCGAAGGCGGAACCACGTCTCCAGCAGGAAGAGTCCCGCCGCTTGAGTGGAGAGTGCCCACTGCATGGCGATCAGGAGCTTCGCGAAAGCCGTCGGTAATAGACGGGCGGGACCGAAGAACGCAACGATGATGTTTGCTTCTTGTATGCGGAAGATCTGGACGGGAGCGTAGAAAAGGTGAGCGGAGAACTCACGACGTGCGGGAGAGCGAAGCAGAAGAGGACGTACAGATCGCTCCAGGCGGCGCTCAGGAGGACCGTCCGGTAGTCCAGCATCGTGGACGGAGATCGCCGGTGGATCAGAAAAATCAGGAGCAGAACGGAGGGAAAACCGAAAATGTACGCAAAAAAGTTCAAACCGCAAGAGAGTTCCCTTGAATTCGGTCGCATTGCTCGCTTCGAGGATGGCGGCTTCCAATTCACTTGTCGGCATCTCAGAAAAAGAAAGAGCACGAGACCGGGAAGCAAATAACCAGACTTATTTCATTTTCTTGGGCGTCCGACAGCTCGCCGTTTTGTGGTTGGAATTTGTATCCCGCTGGCGTCGAATCTCGAAGAATGAACCGTCGTTGTGTGTTCTTTGTATTCTCATTCTATCCAGTTAATGCTTCTTGTGAAACGGCTTGTTTATTGATCACAAGTTGAAACGAACGAACACATCAGCGTTAGGCAAATGGCCGCATGCAGTGACGGGTAATTCTATCGCCTGACATTCTTTTACACCTCGGTCGCACAACAAAAGCGACTTCAAGCAGCTGACGACAGCGTTCTTATACTATCGCTCATCGCGACGACCTGGACAACTTGAGTCGATCCGAGGCGAGAACTAAAGCCAAAAAGCAGAAGGTTAGAATTTCCATACATTTCTAGTTCACCCAATGTTCAGCTTGCGGGCGCAAGTATTGAGAAGCGGGACGTGGCGAAAGGCGTGCTCTCGGTACGGCTTCACCATCAGGAGCGTGAGGACGGCGTTCGAGAAGCCGTACAAACTGAGCAGGTAGAAGATGGCGTCGATCCACTCCCGCGTAGTCAGGAGGCTCATCACCGAGGACACGGCGTTTAGCCCTACCGGAAACATCAAGTAGACGAACGGTACGCTGACCTGAACAACAGGGAGTAATTAGAGGACTCTTCACTCGGCACCCACCTGTGCGGCAAGCAGCCGAACGAACGACCGCTGGAGCCGTTGGGTGTCCGCACTGACCGTCGTCACGCGGCTCGCCGTCTTCCGCATCGCCCGCAAGATGAAGACGAGGAGGCCGATGGAGAGGCTTTCGTAGACGAGGAGTGTGCCTCCGCTTACAACATTCATGACGATCTTGTCGGCGTCCCCGAAGATCGCAACACTTCGACCCTCCATCGAGAGCGCGTAGCTCTTGCGGTACTCCTCCGGATTGAGCTCTGCGTACACGAGATGCGTCTCGTTGTTGGATCGAACTGGAACTCGAACAAGCAACGCCAGGATTTTCGTGTGAACTCACATCGAACAGGATGCTTTTAAATACATACAGGTAGGGAACGGTGATAACTTGGAAGCTCACAAAAAAGGCGGCCTTGCACCAGCCGTTCAGGAAGGCGGCTCGAAGGCGGCCGTCCTGCTGGATGGCCACAAGACGATAGAGCAAGCATGTCAATTGTGCATAGAGCACGTTTAGGAAGCAGTACAACCAGAGCAAGAAGGAAATCCACGGCGTCCAGCGGCCCAGCCCCCGCACGATCATGCCGCCCATCGGGAAGAACGAGCGGGGAGCCAGCACCACTCCGTCAACTATCGAGAAAGCAAGGTCCCACGCCTGAACAAACTGCTGAGGAACCAAAGGGGAGTAGAACTTGCCGCCTGGGAAGTCAAAAAGAAGACGTAGTCCCGCATGGCCGGCGGACTCACGCGCACGATCAACCAAATCACGTACGATTGAAGGCCGAACGAGAAGCTGTTGAAGCAGAAGACGGCGATTTCGTACGCGTCGTCGAGCATTTCGGACGACTGGCAGAAACAAACGTCTTTACGAGAGGTGACTTCTCAACCGGCGGATTCTGCCTCCGCATTCTGAAAGGCCGTTCCAGTTCGTGCACCTGCCCTTCCATTTCGTTCTCGTGATTCCAACAGGTGCCTTTGCTTGGAAGGGCGAAGGTACACGAATTCGAGGGCGGTAGGATCGTTTGGTCGTTGTTCTTCGAATTTGTCATCCAACCGAGGTACCGCAACACACTAGAAGTTGATTAAAATTTCATCCATTCGCTGCATTGTTTGAATGCCCACTAATCCTTTCGATCCACAAGTGAGACCAGCGGATGCCCCGCCAGTCGGTCCAAAAATTGCGGTTTTCCGAACACACCCGTGGGCGGTCAGGACGTCCACGTACCTTTGGTACTTGGGTAAAAACCGCAGGAGACGGCCGGGCGGGCGCACACCCTCCGCGAGCCTGGCGGGCGGTCGATGGGCGGCTCGCAAGCGGGGCGCGCGAGTGTTCGTTGTCTGCCGCTCTCCACTCCCCCGCATTCTTTTTCGCCGGCCGTTTGCTTTTTGACCTCGACGAGAGTGTGCGAACCGTTTGCCGCCCTCTTTCCCGTTCGAAGCTCCTCTGTTGTACCTAAAACCGCGTTCACAACAAACACAATTACCTCTGCGAGCTCGCCGTCGCTTTCACACTCTGGACTCCACCTTCAACTGCGCAACCCGCCCACGCCGCGTCCTTTCGACCGCGTAAAAGGAGGTCGAGCAGTCGAGTGGGCATCAGTTGGCCGTCCCTTCCTTTTCTTTCCTTTTTACCGCCTACTCCGCTCCTCCGGACGGCCGCAGAATTCTCTTGATCGATTGCGAAACATTCGACCCAAATGCAAGTAGTTATGCTCATTTATTCAATGCGCTCGTTGAGCAACAAAATCATGAAGCACCGATGTTTCATTGATGTTATTGCGGTCCAAGCAAGCAGACAAAATAATGAACTGCCAACTCACACAGCATTCCATCAGCTAGCTGCCTGCAGTTACGAGCAGGCCCCGGGGTCAGAAGGCGGCAGACGAGCGCAATCGTCGGGGAACGAGGCGTGCGACAAGGGACGGACGGGTTAATTTTCTGGTTGATGCGTTCGGTGCAGTGGTGAAGACGGAGATTCTTGCGCTCGGATTGCTGGTAGAAAAGCGATCTGTAGCTAAAGGCGTTTGTTTCCTCGTATGCTTGCTGGCGATCCCCCACCATTCTGTCGCCCACTCGCCAGCTGCAACCACGAGGCGATCTGCCGCCTCCACGGCGAAATGAATGTCAACATCACCAAATAATCGCAGAAACCATGGCAACTCATGAGCGCCAGCACGATCGTCACGAATTCGCCTCCATTCGGAATCTGAAGAAGCGGGCATCAACAGTCGGTTAATTACTGCAAGATATGACTTCAAAATAAATGACCAGCGCCGCGGTTGCTGTCGGGACCAACAAAAGTGAGTAGCTAACGAGCAGTTGGGCCTAAGGAAATCACTAATTGAGATTTCAAATCGATAGAACGAACACTTAAAGCAACAAAAAGCATTTGCTGCATCTTGTAGGTGGTCGGGACGGCCGATTGGCGCCGGGTTTTCCGCATTTGGACCCCAACAATCGAAGTGTTGATCAAACCAAGCACGAAGAAGATGACCATAACCACGAACAGGTAGAAGGCGTAGTTGCGTGACGACTGTGAGGTCGTGAAGCAAACGAGCGAACTGTTCGCGTATTTCGTCAGCTCGGGATTCTCTCGTACAAACTGCAGCCGAGTGGCCTCTTCCCCACTCGTCAATGCGTACAAGAGAGGACCGGTCAGCGAAGCGTACGAGAACACGTGATAAGAGAGGTAGATCACGTAAATCCATTTGGATCGATCGAAGAACACGTCAAGCCAGCCGGGGAACGCCTGTAAGTGGAATGAACGGAATACTCGCGCTTCTTTAGTCGCTGCTCACTTGTGACCACCGGTAGAAGAGAGTCATGACGATCGAAATATCCAAGTTGATCAAACAAATCTGTGAGCAAACGAAGAGCACGGGGATCCAGCGGTGCTCGAGCGGAATCAACGGTTCGGCCAGGATGCAGAACGAGGGTAAGACGGGCGTGAAGTTAGCGAAGAACAAGACAGCATGGAAGGAATAGCACCACACAATCGAATTAAGCAAGTAGAATCGGTATTTCTTCATCTTCGCCGACCGTCTCTTGATCATGAAGAGCATCAACGGCAGGAGGAGAGAGGAAAGCAGAAATGAGATGCGGACGACCCACTTTAGAGCGGAATGCAGCGGCGATTCGAAGAAAATCATTGCCGGCCGGAAAGTGTAGAAGAAACGAGACAACCGACTTCCAACAACTCTCAAAACCAAAAGAAGTGGCCGCTCGGGGTCGAATCGGAGGGCGGCAGGTGGAAAAGCCGACGGATTTCGAAGAACAACCCGCCAACTCCCACTTTCCTGCCAGCCCAGCGAGTTGGTCGTGTTTCTGTCCGAAGATGACGTTTCCTTCACATATGTAGAAGCAACATTGTTTATTCAACAGACGATCATCTGGACACCTCAACGGATGAATGGAGCGGCTTCGATGTCCTTCACCAGACCCGGGAACAACTTCTCAAGCTCCTTCTGTCCCTCCTTATCGACCACGTGGTAGAGGTGCTTCCAGTTGCTGAGGGCCTTTTCGACGGCGCTCTTGTTCGTCGGGTCCAGGGCGCCGAACTCCGTGCGGAGGTTCGAGATGAAGAGGAACGCGCGGATGCTCTTGATCGTCTTGAAGTCGTTGTTGGTCTCCGTGTAGGTGGCCAGCAGTCGCTCGGCCAGCTTCTTGTCCTTGCTCTCCAGATCGTGGAGCACGGTCAAGTCGGAGGTCTCGACCGGGTGCTTTCCGAGCGCCTCCTGCAGCGTCTTGTTGTCCTTGGCGGTCAGCGAGTGGAGGAACTTCGCTGTAACGGGCGAGAGGATGTCTGAAAGCGACTGGTGGATTACCCTTGCTCTCTCCGAGGACGACCTTTGATTCCGTGCGGCAGATGGAGGAGCGTGTTGATGATCGAGGCGTCCGCCGCTACGAACAGGACCGCCACTCCGACGGCGAGCAGCAAGAAGCGGGACATGGCGGGCAGGAGGGAAGAGGAACGGGAAGGAGAACCGACGAGTGGTAGCGGTTGACTGTCAGTCGCTTCTTTTATTCGCTCTTCAACGTCATTCGGGAACGCTCTGGAGTCGTTCGATTTGAAATTCGAACGAATTGCGGTCGTTTCGCGCAGTCGGCCGTCGACCAAACGGCCGAATTGATGGCCGCAAATCAATTCGAATGACGCCCGCCGCCCGTCGGCTTTCGTCATCGTGACCTTTGGGTTGGGCGTTCGATGGTCTCGAGATTAGGTTTGGCCGCAATGAGGTTTTTATCGCTTGACTTTTAACTTTTACGGTACGTCAAGTGCTTTCCGAACCGAGTGGATCAACGGAAGGGTTTATTGCTCGTCGAACGGCAAAAGCGGACAGCGGAAGCGAGAGATCATCCGGCGACTACTGGGTGGACTTCTTGCGGCGTTTGTCGTGCTCCGATTTCTTCTGGGCGGCGGCGGTAGCGGGATCGAGGAGGCTGATGGTCGTCGACGGCTTCTGGTTGCGCATCGCCATGATCCTGCAAGCGGAGAGGTGAGTGGAAGGCAGGAAGAGGGCGGAAGAACGCACTCGGCCATGTCGAACTCTTCGTTCATGTAGGACGAGTTGTTGAGGCCGAACTCCCGGACGGCCTTCGGGTTGGCGGCCGCTGCGCGGCGGGCGGCCTGCAGCTCGGCCTCGTTCGGGTCCTTGGCCGTCACCTGGTCCTCCGTGACGCTCGGCTTCTCGGCCGTCTTCGCCGCTTCGGAGAGCGTCGGGTCGCGCGCCGTCGAGTCGTTCGATTCCTTCTGCTGCAAGCAGGAGCGGTTAGATGAAAGGGACGTCGGGGAACTCGCCTTCTGGTCGCTCATCTCCGGAGGGAAGGACTGCCGCTTGGCTGGGAGGACGGACGAACTGAAGGAGTGCCCGCTCGCAAACTGAACGCCAAGCGGAAAAGCGGACCAAAATGCCCCGATTTGCATGACACATGCAAAATAGCCACGTTCGGTTCCGAAACGATCGGCCTTCGTGCAAATGCGACGAGTTTATCCGCCTTGCCGCAAAGGGAACGACAGACGGATAGAAGAACTTCTTGCTCGTGGTCCTCAAACGGCGGTCTCCTCGCGCGTCGCTTCGGTCTTCTGTCGCCGGTCCCGCTCGTGCAGCAACTCCTCCGCTTTCTGCAACGAGCACTCGTGAAGGCGAAGAGGGAGGGAACGAACCTATCGGATCTTGAAGCGCTCCAGCTGCGCGTTGCGGTCCAGCCGGCAGACCTCCGCGAATTCAGGCGTGTGGGCGGAGCCGCCGTTGATCGGCACGTACAAACCAACGAAGCAGAAGAAGCCGAACAGAAACGAGCGGTGGATCCCTTTCGATCCCCTCCCACGCACCACCGAGAGGACGCTCAATCCAGCGCTTATGTGCACGAAGCCCGGCGGCAGGACGTGCGGATCGAACGGAAGGCCGCCCGCGCACTCCTCGACCGCGGCTACAAATAACCGCCCGATCGAGAGCGCGAGGAGCAAGGCTGCAAGATTCATCAGAAAACGACCGCCAGTGAGAAATGCAAGTGGAAAGGTAGGAGTGAGAAGCGGGGCGGTCGTCTTGAACAGGGCGGCATCACGCAAATTCTTTCGTAGCTAGACTCCGGTGCGGATGGCGGCCGGCCGGCGTGTGCGAAGTGATCCAAACGACTAATCGATTGACTGCTTCCACGATCGCTAGCTCTTCGTCTCTAACTACAAGCGCACGTCGGCGCGTCTGCCAAACAACTCCCTCACCCCATAACAGTCGATACTGAACTCCGCAAGGGAGCCTCCAAAAATTCGATCGGGGGTCTTCAGTGAAAGGCCCGCGTTCTTTTGAGAGTCAAAGAGCAAGGGCAACCACACGATCTCCTTCTTTCGTCCCAGCGGACTGACTGGTGGGTGTGCGAGCGGGGCGGGAGGTCAAACGGTCGCGCACTTTCTGGTTTCTTCGTTCACTGCCGCTCTCTCCTTTTCACATGCTCTTTTGTGTGGGCGGTGACCTTATCCACATCGGACGCAGCAGCGTACACACGTGTACATTTTTTATTTCAAAAGGTAAAGATCAATGCCTGGTCTCGTTCCGTTGTCTTCCTCTCGTTTGTCATCAACCGGGTACGAGTTCTCTAGCAACGAGCACTAGAAACAAGCGAGTGAGCACTGCGTCCGCTTCGACGTTGGCCAGAACCCGATCGGATTCGCCAAGGCAAGGAACTCGTCGTCGTCCGTCAAAGCCAAGAATTAAACCCCTTCGGTTTGCCAAGCACTCGACTGTCCTTCGTCTGCTTTTGCCGGCATACACAACGGTTTATTCTCACGACACGCAAAACACAAAGGAAAGAGGTGTCTGCTGGCTTGTTTCGCCTTCCGATCGCCTACTGCTGGTCGGCCGTCTTCTTCGTCGATCCGCTCTCTTTCTGCAAGGAGGATGGGGGGATGAGTGGGCAAAGGAAGTGAGAGACTTGCCGACGGCTCCGTGCGGCCGTTCGCTTTCGTCTCATCGAAGCGGAAGGCGGCGGACTCCTTGTCGGCGGCCTCCGTCTTCTTCTGCTCCTCGCGCAGGCGAATGAGCTCCTCGCCGCGCATTCCGCGTGCTTCCTTGGTCAGCATCTCATGCATCCCCTCGAGCGCGGCCGGCGGGACGTCGGCGGTCGTCTGGGCGCGCTCCTCTGCCGTCTGTTGAGTGAACGGTTGGACGGCCGTTCCCGCCGTTCCCGTCGGTTTTTCCGGAGCGGCCGCCGGCTTCACGGGCTCCTCGGCGGGTGGGACGGCCGGCTGTTCCGGCTGCTGGACGGGCTCTGGAGCGGGGAGCAGCTCGATGGGCTCCGCGACGTCCTTCGGGGGCGACTTGGCCGCCGGCTTCTCCTCCTTCGCCGACTTCTTGGCGGACTTCTCGACGGGGGCGGCGGCGGCGACCTTCTTCGAGAGCGTCGCCTCCTTCTTCGATCGCTGCTGCACGGAGCGGCCGGTCGCCGCCTTCTGCGCGGAGGTCGGCGGCTTCTTCTTGTGGCGGTACACGAAGAAGGCGCCCGCTCCGATGCTGAGAGACACGGAGAGGGCACTGGACGAATGGAAGGTGAGCGGGAAGGAAGAGAGGACTCACCCCACGATTGCGACGATCAACGCCCACAGCTTCCAGCCGGTGGGGTCGAGGAAGCCCGCGCTGTCCGCCCCTTTGAACAGAGAGGCGGCCTGAAAACAAAATGTGAAGGAGTGGAAGGAAGAAGAACGAACGAATTCGACGGAGAATCCCGGAGCCGCGTTGTCCATCGCGAACTTGACGACCACCCGCTTTTTTTCGTCCTCCGCCTCGAACTTCACGCCGCAGTTCTTCGTCTTTCCTTTGACGATCGTGATGCCGCTTTGATCCGCCGTGCCCGTGGTCATCAGCGTCTGGACCTCCCCTGCAACCAACACGCGTGAGAGGATCGAAGCAAAGTGGGCACCGTCAAAGTAGATCGTAGCGGGCACGAGCGGCTTGGTTTTCACGTTGAACGTGAGTTGTCCCTCGCATCCACCGATGGACAACTGGCCGGTGCTGCTGAAACAGGCAATAATTAACGAATTAGAGGAACAAAGGCCCACGTTTCTTCCCCCTTGCCGCCTCCGTAGTTCATGTCGAAGGTCAAGCTGGAGCTGGACACGAGGAGCGTGGCCTCCGCGTTCGTGCACTCGTCCGTCAGGTAGAAGACGCTGAGATCCCTCGCAGTCAGTCCGGCACGTACCAAAGAAACTCACACTTTGCTGCCCGACTCCTTGAAACACTCCGCTTCGCCCATCAGCCGGACAGCGGGCGGGGCGGCGACCACGAGCGGCAGGAGCAGGAGCCAAACGATCGAAAGCCGAGGGGAACGACCGCTCTCCATCGCAGCGGGCAAATCACGGACGAGAGCAGCAGAAAGTGGACCGACCGCTTCGCTCAACGGACTGACGATCGACTGCCGTTCGTGCGGCACTTCCAAAAAGCTGAAGAGCGAATTTGCGTGAGGACCGCTCCGAAAAGGCCGGCCGATGGTTTTTTCCACTCGTTGCGTGAGCGGTCGAAGGCAAAGCATCTCGAGTTTCATCAACCAACTGCCTCGAGTGTGAGCCAGTAATTTATTTCAACCAAACGCCTCACAAACAACAAGATCAGTGATTAACTAAATAAACGACGAAAGACAACTGAATCAAAGCGACATTTCTTGTGCTTCTCGCTCACAACTCGGCGAACTGCGGGAACAGCTTCTGGAAGAGCTCGCCGACGGACAGCGGCGGCTCGTTCTCCGCGTTCTCGGTGACGGAAGTGGGCGTCAGTTCGGCCATTGCGGGCGCTCCCCTGGGCGCTGGTTCAATCCCACCTCTCTGAACGGAAAGGAGTGATCAGTCGGGCGCCGTTCACTCACCTCCTCCGTCTTCCGTTGGATCCACGCGTGCAGGAGGGGCGCCAGCCGGTCGAACGTCTTGCCCGACGAGAGGCGCCCGATCTCGAACTCCGACACGTGGCCCTGGCCGCACTTGACGCCGTGCGCCTCGGCGATCGCTCGCGCCACGTCCTCCTGGCTGAAGCCTGCAATTCGGGCGGGTGGCTGGGCGGACGGGCGGCCGAACGAACCCAACGCGAGCCGCCGCTTTCGGAACTCCGCGCCCGCCGTCTGCGCCGCGCCGTCCGCCGGGCGGTCGGCTGGAAGGAGCGGGCAATCGAATGGACGGGCGGAGAACTCACTGCTCTCCCGCCGCTTCCGCTTCTTGATCGCGGGCGGCGACGCGGTCCGCTTCTTCTTGCGGGCGACCGCAACGGCCGCTTCTTTCTTCACGAGGACGGGCGGCTCCTCTTCGTCCATCGCCTCTTGCAGCAGGACCACCGCGCGCCGCCCGTTCTCCGCCATCGCCCGCAGGCCGACGAGCAGGGCGCGGCGGAGGAACGCGTCGTTGGACTCGAGAGCGGCCGTCGGCTGGAAGCGGGCGGTTGGGCAGGCGGGAATCTTCCGTTCACTCACCGAAAGCGAGTCCATCGCGCGGGTTGGCGGCCTGAAATCGACCAAAATGAAGAAATCGGGCGGCAGACGGGCGAAAGACGACAAACGGGGGTGGAAAAGCGGCAAGCGGCGGCCGAGAGAGATTCGGGTGTAAAACAAGGAAAAGACGGAGACCGGCGATTTCCCAAGTCGAAACAGAGGAGAAAGTGACGGCAGAGGAAAGAAAGACGGCGATCGGAGCGACCGGGCGAGGGGCAGGCGGCAATCGGAGCGATTCGGGTGTAAAGGAAGGAAAGACGGGCGATTTCCCAAGGAGCCGAAACGGGCGAAAAAACGGCGGCAAGAAGCGGCCGATCGAGCGACGAGCGAAACAACAATCGACATCAAAAGCTCGAAGCCAGCGCCGAAACAGCGTTCGCCGCCACCCTCCGCGACAAGCTCCCACCAGCCGCCGCTTCGACTCGCAAACAAAATGAGCGGAGATTTCTTCCAGCCGACCCGCCGCCACTCGTCCGCTCGGCCGCTCGACCCGTCCGGTCGCTCCTTTCCGCGATGGCCACACTGACGCCGACCGGACGCCTCTGCCTCATCTTCTGCGACTGCGGGGAGGACGCCGACCGCCGTCGTCTTCTCCGCCGCTTTGCGCTGAGCCGCCACTTCGGCGCGGCCTTCCGGGCGGCCGAGTTGCGCGTGGAGCACAGCGGCTTCTTCCTGCGGGGCGGCCGGCCGACGCTCCCGTTCGAACTGCGGAGCGGCCGGGCGGCGGTCGTGCGGCTGCTGCTCCGACTGGCGGCCGGCGAGCGCGTCCGCCTCGTCCTGCCGCCCGCCCACGACCTCCGCGAAGTGCACGCGTTCGGTGCGGCGTTGAGCGGTGAGTTCCGCCGTCTTCCCGCTCACTCACCTCCTCTGCAGACAACCGGCGAGTGCGGCGGGTGGACGTGAGCGGCGGCGGCGGGGCGGTCGGGCGGTGCGCGCTGGAGGCGGTCGGGCCGAAGATCCACGAGCTGCACGCCGCCTCGCCGGCCGTCTGCTCGGCGCTCCTCCGCCTGCAGCGACGGGAAGCGGGCGGCGTGCTGGAGAAGGCGACCGTCGAGTGGAGCGGCCGTGCGGGCGAGGGTGAGTGGCCGCTTCTCTCCGCCCGCTCACTCGCCGCTCGTTCAGATCTCGGCCACGTGTTCCGCCTGCGCGCGCGGACGGTCGAGCTGGAGGGCGGCGAGTTCGTGCGGGCGCTGGCCGCGTGGGGGCGGTGAGTCGGCCGCCGCGTCCACCCGCCCGCCTTCCGTTCAGCTTCGAGCGGAACGAGGCGCTCCGGACGGTCGGCCTGTTCGTCCGGCCGGGCGACGCGGCCGCCGAGCTGCTCGCCCACTGGCCGGCGGCCGTTCGGGCGCTCCGCTCGCTGAACGCCCGCCTGCAGCTGCGGGTGGGGCGCGTGGAGGCCGCACGAGACTGCCGGGTGGGTCGCCGCCGCCCGTCCGCCCACCCGCCCGTTCAGACGCTCGCCTCCTTCCGCCGGCTGCTCGCGCGGCTCCTCCGGTGGGCGCGGACGGCCGTCGACCTCGCCGCGGCCGCGGGCGTCGCGTGCCCCCGAGTGGACGTTGCCCTCTTCAACCGGACGGCGAGTCGCCCGCCCGCCGCTCATCGCCGCCTTGCAGAAGTGGCCGCGCTTCTCGCTGGACGACGCGGCCGCCCTCCTCGCCGACCGGGGCGCCCGGCAGCTGGCCGCCGAGGACGCCGCCTTCTCGCCCCGCAACGCCCGCCTCTTCGCCCTCCAGCACCGGCAGTCGACCATCCGCCTCAAGCTCGTCTTTTTCTTCTACTCCCCCGACAACGACGAAAGCGACGAATAAACCGTTCTGTGAGGCGAGTGGATCGGTTGTACGCTCGTTGTGGTCGCCGGCTAGGTCCTCCTATTAAGCAGTCACTTGCGAGCTCCACACGCTCTCTTTCGACCATCCACGAGTTTATCCCACAGCCTCGTCAATGCTTGGCGCAACACTCCCGCAGTCGGTGGCGCTCGACGACGAGCAGCGCGTCCTCGAGGGCCGCCCGCAGTCGCTCGACCGCGCGCCGCGTCTTCTGCCGGTCGGCGGCATCGGGCGAGTCGCGCAGCGGGCGGCCGATGAACGCGAAGACGGCGCCGAGGACGAGCGTCTCCTGCACGAGGCCGAGCTCGTAGAACTCGTGCGCCTGCTCGCGCGACAAGCGGGGCGTCCTGCCGCGGGCGGCGAGGTTGGCGGCGAGGCGGTCGAAGAACTCGTCCACCAGCCGCCGCTCGTGGGCCCGCCGCTCGGCCGGTTCCGCGCAGAACACGAGCAGCCGGGCGACGTCGAAGAGCGGCGAGCCCACGAACGTCGCCTGCCAGTCGATGAACGCGAGCACGCGGTCCGAACGGCGGCCGTCGGGCTCCAGCGCCACGAGCACGTTCCCCTGCAATCAGGGCCGTTTAGTCGCCTCCCGTCCGCCCGCCCGCACAATCCAGAGGTCTCCGTGGCAGAGCGTGCTGCAGTCTGCAAGCGGCGGAGATCAACGGCCGTCCGCCCGCACCAACCGGCCGCCTCGCTGCAGCCCTGGGCGGCGAGTGTGCTCAGCGCCAGCAGGTCCAGCCCCTCAAACTGCCCGATCTTCGCCGCGAGGTCTGAAGCGAGCGGGGAGCAGTCAGAAGAAGGCCGAAACACGCGCCTTCGTCCCCGAAGTCGGCCAGCGAGAAGATGGCGGTGATCCACGAGTTCACCATCGCCGCGTTCGTGTGCAGCCGCTCGGGCAGACGGGCGCGCCACTCGGCCGTGGGCGCCGCGTCGAAGGCGGCCTGCAGGTCGGCCACGTGCCGCACGACCGCCGCGCAGAGGGCGGGCGTCGCCGAGTCGAAGAAGGAGGCCGCAGCGCCCCGCCCGCCGAAGTCCTCCATCGCGAGCACGCCGCCCGAGTGCTCCGCCCGCCGCTCCGCGTGGAAGAGGCGCGGCACGGGGAAGTCGACCGGCCGGACGGCGGCGAGCAGCTCGAAAGCGTCGCACTCGGCGTCGTGCATCCGCTCGAGCGTCCGCCGGCTCGCCCCCAGCTGCTCCTGCAACCGTCCGAGTGATTCGAACGCCCATCCCGGCGGCGCACCTCGCTGAAGCCGTTCTCGCGGCCCACCCGCTCCCAGCCCGCAAAGTTCGGGATCTTCAGCACGGCCGCCGACGTCGCGCCGCCCTCGAAGCGGACCGTCGCGCGTAACACCCGCGACGAGCCGCCGCGGCCCTCGCTCGCGTCCTCCGTCTCGATCTGTGGGGAACGGGTCACTTACAGCAGAAATCAACGGCGCTCACCGCGAGGACGGCGTGTTCCCGCCGCAACTCCGCGAACTCCCGGTTGTTGCCGCCGATCATCTCCAGCACGCGGCCGGCCGAGAAGCCCGATTCCGCAACTTCCGCCTCCAAATCGAGCGCCATCGCCTGAAAGAAACGAGCCGAAAGCAGTGAGCAGGACGAAGTGGAAAGAGCGGCGGGCGGACGGAATAAAAGCGCGTGACTCGCCCGGACGAGCGGAAGAGGCCGCGTGTTTGCCCGCTGCTTCTTTTCCGCGATCAAACCTCACCAGTGCGATCAAATGTACGAGCAAAAGAACGACCCCACGAGTTCCTCGGGGCAAAAGAGATGATCGCGGTCAGAATCGAACTGACGGCCTTCTGTGTGTTAGACAGATGTGATAACCCCTACACCACGCGACCCACACCCCTCCGCCGCTTGGTCGCCGCCAAGTTCCCTCGCTCGCTGCCTGCCCGCTTGCCGGCCGCCGCTCTGCGACGGGAAGGCGGCAGGCGGGCGCACGCACACGGGCATGCAGCGATAGGCTCTTTGCCCACCCCACACGGCGACCCTCGAATGGCGCTCTCTTAGTGTAGTGGTTATCACGCATCGTTTACACCGATGAGGTCGTCAGTTCGATCCTGACAGAGAGCAAATTTTGCGAACCAATTGATGTTTTTGCGTTACAAACCTTTCGAACAAGTAAACGACGATGAAACGCATGCCCGTGCGTGCGGAAGGTATGCAATCCGCTCAAAAACGTTTTTAGCTCTTCCAACACCAAGCAATGGGTAGTCATTCGGCTATTGGTATTGAGAAGCAAGGTCATCGGTCATAACTTCACTGATTCGATTGACGTCCAACCTCTGCAGTATTTTGTTTACTTACGAACGGATTAATCAACTGAGTGGCCATCGTTTATTTGTGGAACAAGAGGAGCCGCAGAGAACGACGACTTTTAATCAAAAACCCGCAAATCGGACTCGCAAAAGCCGATTTGCTCGTGACTCTCGCTCGCCTGGACGACAACTAAATACAAATTACGCAATGAAAATTCGCGAAACCGGGGGTGGATGCCGCAAAGCCGAAAGAAGTGAAGGTCACGAACGCCGGCATTCGAACGAAATTTGATTAAACTTTCGAAATCTTCGCTCCGCTTCTTTCGGTTTGCGCGCAAACGCGCGACGGTTTTTGGTTCGCGAGTTCTTCGTGAACGGACGTCGTGGTTGTTGTTCGCGGCGTTCGAATTGCGTAGATTCCCTCGAATTTTAATTTCAGCTCCGGCTTTTCGCAATTGTTCTCGAAAAGGATTTGCTTCGTCGGATTGTGCGGCTTGCCCAATGTCAACATGTTGTCCGGTCGTCTGCAACGACGACCGCCAGCTTGTGACTTGAGAAAAAGAGGTGAGTCAATGTTTCGTCTTTTCTGTGGACGAGAATGCTCAACGGGTACCTGCGCTCACATCCTTTTTATGGCACCGTCTTTACCGTTTGTAAACGTACTTCTCTCGTGCTTCCGGCTTCTGTTCGTGCATTACAAGCTTTGTTTCTCCAACCATTTGAGAGACAAACGACACGTCATTAAAGGCAAGATAGGAACAACACCCATTAATCAGCCGTGGAATTTGGGATTTAGTTCATCATTTGAAAGCAGGAAACGACCACTTTTTTGGGTCCAACTGCTCGAAGCGATCAAAGCAGGCGGCAAAGATCGAAAATGTGATCAAGTTTCACCACTTTCTTTCTGTTGAATACAACTACTCGTTTTAGGAGCCCGCTGAAATTCGCGGAGAGTTGCAGAAGGATCGCATAGGCGGAAAGTTGCGGGCCAAAGCCGCTTTCCAAACCGTCTTGTTTTACTCGCGGCCGCGGTTTCTTCCGTCCGCTCGCTCTCGAATCCGATCGACGAGTGCCAAACGGCCGCTCGGTTTCGCGGACAAGACGGCGAGGTCCAGCCAGCAGAAGAATGCGTGTTTCAAGCAGGCGGCCAAACGAGTGGATTCCCGGGCGGACATCTCTGATTCCTCCGCTGATTCCCCATTGGACGGCCTTCCCTTCTAATGCGCGGCTCTTGGTCCCAATGCGAGCATACGGTAGGGCCGATGGGGTGCTTAGTCTAAGCTGCTTTTCATTCCGATCCCCGCGGTCTTCAGGTGCGTGTTGCGGACGGCCGGCGGCTTGGTGGTCGCTTTTTTGTCGTCCGGTTCCTCTTCCTCGTTCGGCCACGCTTTCTGCACCCGACTACATTTGTTAATTGAAACCGGAGCGGCCAGAAGACGTCGAAGATTTCCGCGTTCTGACGCAAAAATGAGGAAACCGAACGGAAGTCGGAGCAGGAGCAGAATCTGCAAGGACGTCAAAATTCCTAGTGCATTAAGGACATTTCGAAAAGACGACGAAAGGTGGAAGAGACGACGCCCAGTTGATTGGAAGGATCGATTGAAACGTGGGACATGAGCGCGGGTGCAACTCACTGGATCGGCGCACAGTTGCGCGCTGTCCAGCAGATTGCTGGCAACAACCTCGCTTCAATACGAATCAAAAGCGTTTTGTTCTTCGTCAACTTTGCGACTGGGATTTCGCCCGCCGCTCCGTCGTTCTCACGCCCTCCGCCGGTGTGAACACGAGGCGACGGGGAAAGAGCGGAAGTTCCACCCGTTTTTCGTCAATTACTTTTCGAACGAGCTGTTCAAGTCGGCTTTCTTTTGTGCTATAAGCCGGGAAACGAGTGGACCGTTGAGGCTGTGATGTTTGAGAGCGCAATGCCGCCTTTCAATCGTCTTGTACTCTCGTTAAAATGGCAACTCTCGGAGTGAAAACACGCCGCGTTTGGATCCAAACTCCAATGGTCGTGGGGTAGTCACGCAATCCACGAGTGTCGAGTTGCGTGGCGCGGACGTGCGGCCTCAAAGTGGACGGATTGTGCGGCGGATTGTTGCCTTTTGCGTCGTTTGCGCGCTTCCCGGCGGCGGAAAGACGGGAGGTGCGGGAGAACCCAAACGAGCGGAGTTCCGGGCGATAAGACGACGCGTTTGTGTGGGATTTGCGGCATATCGAACGCGAAACTAAAAACTTTTGGCTCCAAGTTCCAATTTGCGTGTTTGATCACTCACGGGTTTGTGTCTACTTTGATCGTGGATCACGACTATAAATGCGAGTCGTCTTCGCTTAGCTCGTTCTTCTGTAACCCCTGTGTTCGTTTGCACATCTTTCTGCCGTTCTTTTACCGTTTCCTTACTCCGTGTTCTTCTTGGTTGGATCCGTTGCGCGCCCACACTTCTCGCGTATCTCGTCTGATCGTCGTTGCAAGATCCGACCTTCTGCGCGCTAACAACCGCACAACTTTTGCGGTGAGGAAAACAAAGCGCAAAGACGAACACTTTTATTCTGATGGTCTAGACGGCCCCGTTGTTTGAGGCGGTCGATCGCCGACAATCCGCTCCTTGCGTTTTGCTCGCACCTGCGCGACTGGTTGTTTCGGATTTGTTCGCTGCGAGAATGTGCAAAAGGTTTGGTAATTTGCTCTTTTGGACCGCGCTGGAAGCTGCGGGGCTCGACGGAGACAACCGCTACGGTACACATTCCGATCCGTTGATCTTGCAATGGTCTCTTTGTTTCGTGCAGCAACGCGTCATTCTTGCCGGCTTTGGTCTGAAAGCACTAACTTGCGTAGCAAAGAGGAGACGCCGGGTACAAGTGTCTGCTCGGCTGCTCAGACATCGCGAATGGGGTGCAGATGGACAGCCAACGTTTTTGTCTGCTCACTCATTGTAATCCATCGTGTTTTGGTGGGAAAATACGGTGGAAAGCGGTGGAATGCGAAGATTATTCGTCGGCCTTTCGGCTTTTCGCTCACCGACCGTCCGCCCCGGTGATTCCGTTGGGTTTGACGTCAAATCGCTGCGAAGATCTCCGGTTTTACGCAACTCGGCCGACGTCCTCGCGGTTGGAACGCAACGGACGAAAAAGGAGGAGGGACGAGAGATCTTCTACGGTTTTCATCAGAAGGTCAGGCGGCTGCGGTCGTTCTCCAATCTTTTTGATTACTCGCCCGACCATTCGCTCACTCACTTCGGTTGATGACGATTGGGAAAGCGGAAGGTCTTTCTGTTGATTGGAGACGACGGAGGTTTCCGGAAGCTCTTCCTGCTGCCCACATTCGACGGTCGACGTCGCGGCGATTTCATTCGGCCGCCGCAAAGCCGCCCGAACCGATTGGGAAATTGAGCCGGCGGGCGGAAGAAGAGCGCGGTGCTGCCGCACTGGTTTCCGAGATTCGTGTTCATTTCACCACTCGATTGCGTCCGTCGGTTGCAAAAGAAGAGCGGAAGAATGCGGGCGGTTGAAGAAACCTGCGGGTAGATGATGCGACTGGAGACGTGCACGAAGCACAGGAATGCGGTTGGAATGTTCGGTAGAAGAGCAATCATTCCGTTGGCTTGTATTCGTTTGTGTTGAAACCGACTAGCAGGTACTTGGTTCTCCTGCTCTGTCGCCTGTCCTCAAATCCGCCGATCGGCCGACCGGATGACCCGAAAAGCGTGTCGCTGTCTGGATTTAAGCCGCGCGACGGCCAACCTGCGCGCCGCCCGCCCGCCCCGCCCGCCTGTCTGATCCCCCGCCTGCCGTTCGCGCTGTCCGGCCGCGGCCAGGTCATTGGAGGGGATCTCCCGATTAAGGGCGTTTCGTAGCCACTTTTCTGCTTGTTGCTCGTGGGTACATTCGAAGCGTACTGATCGGATGCAACTTTGTTGCTTCCTTTTGTTTGTTTCCAGGCCAGCTGTTTATTTTCGGTGTTTTGGCTGGCGTTCCTAACGACCGTGACCTTCTTTTGAGCTTGCTGCCAGCGGTCGTTCGTTGTGGCCCGCGGAAACATCATCGGGCGTTCGCGACCGGGGCTTTGGGCTCGAATTTAATCAAAATAATCGTGCCCATGCTTTATTTGATGAGATCCTGAGCGTTCTTCCTGCTTTATTAAATTCAATTAAGTCGACGGGATTTGAGGCCTCAAACGGGTTGTGCGGGCGATCAGCCTTCGTTCATTTCTCGTGAACACGGCTTCCAAGTGTTGAGTGCCGTAATCCTCGCCGTTGTTCACGAGCGAGTGGCCGAGCACCGCTCGCCAGCGGAATGGAGAACAGCCTGGGCGGATTGGGTCGGAAGCCTCGAACCTCAAGGCTCGCTAAAACGTTCGAATCCTGGGGGGTGGCCGCTTAAGCGGAAGAGGCGGCGATTGAGCGGATGAGTGGCGGCGGCAAGCAGAAGGCCGCCGGCATTTGTGTTGCCCAAACGGCAGCTTTCTGCTCTTCGCTCTACGGTATTGGCCGGCCGGTCTGCTATTGCTTGCCGCTCGTGATTGGCCGCCAGTCAATCGATTTCGTTCGTTGTGGGATATTTGAAGGCAAATGTTAATTAATCTTCTGCTTTGCTTGCGCGTGTACCCGCTCCACACCTTTAATTGGAGGTCTGCGGGGTGACTGTCGCTCCCGACGGCCAGGCGGCCTGCCGAACGAGCGGCGGCGGGCAGCGGCTTTGATCCTTGCGGAGCCCACGCGCTTCAGATTTCATGCGAACGCGGCAATCTCGCGTGCAATTATTTGTGTTGCACGTTGTTAAAGGTGTATTGACCGCCCTTGAACCCGATTATTCTGTTTGCTATTCGATCAATCGTCTTTTTGTGTGGGAAGATCGTCTTCTGTTCAGCAGTAGACGCGTTACAACTAAGAAGCGTTCAAAGTTTTCAAAAGCAGTGGTTGTTCGGTGTTTTATTACTGCCGGTTGTCGTTTTAAACGATGAAAGCGGCTGCCGAGAGGTTCTTTTTGTCTCCTGCCGTGCGATCCGCTTTCCGTCCGAAACTAATGAACGTGGAAGATTGCAGGATTTGGCCGCCGCTCCGTCCGCTTCCCGCCGACTTCGACCGCCGCCAATCCAACGGACGCCCCTCGCGTATGGCCGGCCGCTCTGCTCGTTGCGGGAGTACAAAAGCGGCGGAGAGTGGCCGCGTTTGTACCCGACTGTGACGATTGCCGCCTCCATCGGCCTCCTTCGGCGACTCCAATTCGCGGCTGCGATCGTCTCCTTGACGACGTCGATCAACCGCCCGACTTCTCGACCGCCGTCGTCGAATTGGCGGAGGAGGCGGACGAGCCGAAGCTGCAGCGGAAGGAGGCGACCGAAAGGAAGAAGCCGGCGGGCTCCGAGCACCCCCTGACCGGCCGAATGATCGAAGTGCCCCGCCGACGGCGGACGAGTGAGTTCAGCAACAAAATGCTCGTTGCAAGCGAAAAGCAATTGTACCGCCGTTTACAAAAGAAGTCCAAATCGGGAGCGAAAGCGGCAAGCGCGCTCGACTACAAACCGAAGTCACGAGCGAGCGGTGGGCAGGCGGGGATGCGGCGCGCGTACGGTGGTTATCTGCGGGCCTGCGGACGAGTTCGCGACTTCAATCCGCCGCCCGACCGGCCGGCCAGTCGGCAGCCGGCGGAAGGTTGAGGTTGGCCCCCAGCGGCCGTACAATCTGCTTTCATTCGAGGCGGCTTGACCCAACGGTCCTCTGCGTTCTTCTCGTTTCTCCAATTGGCAGAATTCTTTCCAATTGTTCCTTCAATTCGCGATTTGATCTCCGCCGTTTTATATCCAGCGCACTCCGACGAACAACGCGCGAGAGGGCGCTCGGGGCGTCGTTTTGCAATTGGAGGGATCGATTTGTCGGTACAATCAAGCGATACGTGGGAACGAGGGACGACGGGTCAAGCGGGTCGCAGATCTGACGGGGCAACAAACGTACGCTCAAAAGAGGCATCAAAAATTGAAGGAAAGTTTAGCCCGGTAAACGATCGATCAGAAGTGTTGCTGCAAATGGAGCTGTTGAGTAGAACGGCTGATTAACTGAAATACTTCTCCGATCTACCGTTTCAACGTGTGATTAAACGAATAGGCAATGGCGTAGGGTTTGTTATGGGATTTTTCGCTGCTTATCGTACCTCTCGGCGCAAATCCGCTGAAACCGAAAGGAGGACGGGACTCAAATCTCGTTTCATTTCGCGGATTGCGGAACGCTCGCGGGATTGTTGATCCTCCTCTGATTAGTAATTTGCGGGCAGGAGCACTAACAAGAACGGAGACGGGTGAGGGAGGAAGAAGAAAATGGACACACAACGTTCCTCCGCCCTCCTGGACACGACCGCCAAACGAACACGGGTGTTGCTTTCTTCCTCATTGTTTCTTTGTTTTAACGATCGTTAATTACGTGCAAAAAGTGAACAAATTCATGTGGAGGTGTTGCAATCGAACGCTTTTTCTTTGACTTCACTTCCGCGCGCCCTCCGGTCCAATCTCTCTAATTCACTCCGATTTCGCGTCTTTGTTGAGGTCAGCGTTCGAATTTCGTCAAGCGGAAGGTTGAACAAACGGGCGGGTTGCGAAAAGATGGCGATCGTTGATGTGGTCGCCCCGCTGTTGCAAACGTTTCCAATTTCCAAAAGGATTCTGTCGCGATCGGGCGGATTTATGTTTTCGCTTGCCGGCAATGCAGTAATGGAATAATTAAAGTGTGTAGAAAACTGCGAATGATGACAGCCTTGAGGGATTCCCCATGTACAAGAAGCGACAGTTTGAAAAATCTTCTTTTAATCAAGACTGCCAAGAAATCCATTTTTGCCGTAAACAGCGTTGACGTGGGTTAAAAGAAGATTAGATTTTGTGCACAAAACATCCGTTCCCACGATCCTCAATTTTTCGCTTTGTTGCAGAGATGAACGCGCACGACTTCAGCGATTTCTGGCATCACAATCCGCACTCGCTCTTCTACAACCCGCCGCCGCCGCTCCTCCCGCTGCCCAACGAGCTGGGAGGACGGATCGATGGCGGGATGGACGGAGACCCGAGCCGGTAGCCGGACGGAAGGACCGTCAACCCGCTGCTTGCGGACGAGCCGATCGGCCGCTCGCTGTTGGACGGCGCGCCCTCCACCGCGGCCGCCCTACCGCCGCCTGGCGGCCACTGCAACTCGAGCACGAGTAGGCCGAACGACGGCGATCACCTGTTCGGAAGTAGGCGGCTTCTTCCTTCCAACAGTCGACCGTTTCGTTCAGACCAGCACCATCAGCCGACCGCCGGCGACATCCTGGACCTGAGCGGCAACCGGGCGTCCCACTACCTGCCCGGCGTGATCCACAGCGCGATGGGCGGCGGTCCAATGCCGCCGCCCCACTTCGGCGGTCCGGGCGCCTCACCGCTCATGATGCCCGGCGCGTCGGCCGCCCAGCTGCTGGCCGCCGGCTTCCACTCGGGTTTTGGCGGATTTCCAAACAATCGTGAGGCTTCCTTCTCTTCCGTTAGATGGTCGCTTGCAGCCTCTCCGTTCGCCTTCGGTCTGCACGCGGCTGCAGTCGCCACTTCGGTCCAGAATCCGCAGCATCCGCTCGGTCTGCCGCCGCCGCCTCGTTTGGGCACTCCGCTCGCTATGTGCGACTTGGATCAGCAGCGGGGGGTGGGCGGCCGAGTGGACGAGCCGACTGCCCTACGGCGACACGCGGCTTCTCGTTCGGGCGCCTCCTCCACGTCGTCCCTCCGCAGTTTGAGCGACTCGACGAACGACGGGATGCCGAATCTGCAGCGAATCGAGGACGCCGCGAACTCCTCCGCTCACCTTCTGCAGTCTTCTTCGGCCGCCTTCCCGCAACTTCAGCCGCTCCCGCCCGCTTCTTCCGGCGCAACCGGCCCGTCGATCGCCTCGTCGTCGTCCTCGTTGGCCGCCGCCACGGCCGCGATGTCCGCCGCTGCGTGTGCGGCCGCCGCATCGAATCCTCTGAACTTCGTCCTCAACAACATCGCCGCCCACCAGCAACACATGCAACAGCAGCACCCGACAATGCCCCCGCAGAATCCGCAGCACCTGCTCGGCAGCCCTCCGCAACCGTCTTCCTCGCACAACCTCCTTTTTCCGCCGCCTCCGCTCTTGAACCCCGACGACCTCCTGCTGCATCGCGGGTCGATCGGCGGGGAGAGCGGACAGACGGGCGGCGGAATGAAGACCAGATCGTGAGTTCTGCATCTTCTTCTGTTCCATCCGTGTGTTCGTTTAGGAACGTCGTCCAAATCCCGCACGAAACGAAGGCCGATCATCTCGGCTCTTCTGCTCCCCTCTGCCAAGTGTGCCACTCGGGCCCCTCCAACGGCCTGCACTTCGGGGCGCCTCGAACGTGTGCCGCTTGTGCGGTGAGTGCATCGTTTGAACACTCGACCCACCAACCACTCCTGCCACCTTCAGGCCTTCTTCCGCCGTTCCATTAGTGATCAGAAGAAGTACGTGTGCAAACGCCCTCAGCGATGCACTTTGCGGGTCCTCGACTGTGAGTTCTCCTTTTTTCTTGTGCTCTCTTGCACCCGCTTGATTGCAGCCCAGGGATATCGAAAGATCTGTCGGAATTGCCGCATGAAGCGATGCTTGGAGATTGGGATGATGCCCGAAAGTGAGCGATGGACAAAAGGGAACGATCAATCGTTCTCGTTTGCAGAAGTCCAACACAAGCGGCATCGCCGGGACGTGGGCGAGCCCTTCACTCCGAAGAACCTCCACGCCTCGAAGATGGAGCGGAGTTCGTCCGGCGAGTCGCCCGCGATGTCCGGCGGCCTGCCGGGCGCCTCGGCGACGTCCAGCAGCCTGCCGGCGGTCTCCGCAGAAGAGTTGGCCCGTCAGCACTACGCGAACCAAGTGGCCAACGCGGCCGCCCAGTTCCCCTACCAACCGCAGCAAATGAACGACCAACTGCTGCACGCGAACAATCCGTGGGCCTCGTTGGCCAATCCGATGTCCTCTTTGTGCAACGGAATGCCCCGTTTGTAACCGAAGAATCTGTTCCCTTTGCATTTCTCCAAACGACGAACATCTCAAGTACGATCTCATTTCAATCCCTTTTAGTGTCATGGTATCTTCAATGTTTCGCGAATAAATGAACTTCCTCTTCTTTGAAGGCCACAACCAGCCGAACGGTGGATTTCCGCCAACCGGCCAGTGGAAGTCTTTTGCTCACCAGGGCTCGGGGCTTCGCCCCTCGCAATCGGTTTCGCGCTAACGCGCGAAACCGATTTTAGGGAGTCCGCTCTTTTATAGAGGAGGTGATCCCATGGTAACGACTTGTTTTCGCCTACCTATGCCCGTCTTCTTGCGATTCCCCCTTTCATTAAAGGAACCTTTTGCAATATTCCTTGGTGTTTGGATAAACATTTTTAGTCAACATCAAACGTAATTTCATCAAGCTTGATGCAGAACGAAGGCAGTCGTCGTTTATTTCCTGGAAGCAAGTCCGCAAAGTGAAGCTGGTGAAAACAAAGTTGAAGGTCAATGGAAAGAAGGCAATTAGGCTCTTGATGAGATGCGTGAAGGGATGTACAAAAGGGAGGTGAGCAAAAGGAAATAAATTTGAAGAGAACGGAACCAAACGAGCTAACCGGCCACACATCAACCAGCTTTTGCTTGCTGGCCGCTCACACGTCGTCGTCGTCGTCTGCAATAAAGGGGATGATGCGGCAATGCACAGAGTGGAGAACGCTTACCGACGGCGTCCACGTCCATCGAGTCATCGCTGGAGTCTCCGCCGCCGTCATCCAAGTCGGCCTCCGTGACCCCGACGGCCGCCAACTCCGCCTTCACGCGGTCCAAATAGCCGGGGTCCGGGAAGCCGTAGCTGGAACGAACAACATTCTAGACGTCCAATATTGAGGTGGGCAAAAAGTTTCTTTCTTTGTGGCTCCTGATGCAAATCCTGGTCCCGTGGAGACGCGCGTAGTCCAGTGGCAAATGCCGAAGACTGCCGTGCAAATCTTCTCATTTCTCCACTCGACCATCGGAACAGCCACGGAGAGCGAATTTGCATCGGGAAGCGCGGAGAAAGAAACTTTCTGCCCACCTCAATAAAACGAAAAGGACTTACGCTTGCGGGCCGCCCGTTCGGCGCGTCTTGTGGTGGATTCCGTTCCAGACGAGCGTGTTCCTGCGGCCGCTCGTCTGCGAGTCGCCGACCGTGAACGTAAGGCGCCGATCGAAGGCGATCCGCAGCAACTGGAGCACGCGAAGTCCTTCGGGCGTGTTCGGCAGGAAGCACTCGCGGTGGGTGCCCGAGTACGGCGTGTTCGGACGGACGTGGGCGGCCTTCAAGCCACGCAAGTTAAAGACGGATAATAGTGTAAGAGCAGACCGTTTGGGTGCCGTCCGGGAAGTCGTAGTTGATGCGAATGTAGCCGCGAACGTTCGAGTAGCCCGCCAAACGCCCCCGACTGACCACTTCGCTGCGCATGCGCCCGTCCGGCGGTTGGGGACCCGTAATCGCCGTGTACCTGCAAGCAGCCACCTAACCCTTCTAATCATGGATGGAAGACTCACGGCTGCTGGCAAAGCGGACACTTCGGGGCGTTTCGGAACCACGTAACTAAAAGGCGGCGTTCGATCAATCGATTGATGTTCGTCCGAAAAGACCCACCGACACACGAGCGGTGGAAGCGATGGGCGCAGCGGTTCAGCTGCACAATGGTCATGTCGTCGTTCTCCGTGTAGGCCGATAGGTCCTCCTCGCACATCTCCTGCAGGCAGACAGAACAGGGCTCAATGACCTCGAGGTTCTGCTGTTTGTTGTCGTTCTTCTCCGCCTCGATCTCCTCCAGCCGCTTCGCCCGCATTTCGGCCACTCGCTCGGCGGTGAGCGCGTCGAAGAAGTTGGAAAAGGGGACGGCCGGGCGGGCGGCCGCCGGCTGGTCGCTCGGGCCGGCGGCGTCCGCCTGGTCGTCGGCCGGGTCGTCCGGCTGCTGGGCGGGCGGCGGGATCGTGGCGTTGGGGTAAGACTGGGGGTTCTGCTGCTGATCCTCGAGGATGAATTGCTGCAGGAAATCGTAGAAGTACTGCACGCTGTTGCGGTTCGAGTCGATCAGAGCGATGCGCTGAATTCGGCAACAATCAAATATACGACTGGAAGAAAGGACCAACGTTCAACTGGCCGAAATCCTGAACCGCGAGGAGGGCGTCGGTCATCGCGTTTCCGCATGCCGCCCGGTCCAAACGGAAGCCGCCTGAACACGAAGGAAATCCACTGGCTATTCCCTTGATTCACCCACCGGTTCCGATCGGCGGCAGGGCCAAACTGGAAACGTTCAAGGCGATCGCCCGCTCGAAGATCCGCGCGAACACGTCCACCATTCGAGTGGCGAAGTGGCGACGGAGCGGCACCAAAATCGTGTGCTGCGAGCGGAGGCTGCCGGTGGACGGGAGCACTTCGACCATCGGAGCCTGAACGTTCGCGTTCTCCACCAAATCGGCGATCGCGTCCTGCAAACCGATGAGTGGGAGGAATGGATGGAAGGACTGCTTACGGCGAACGCCTGCCCGCCCGCCTGCTCGACCGCCCGTCCCAAGGCCGAAGCGCTCAACCGGAAGTCGGGATTGCAGGCGATGGCAACCGCTTCGTCCTGCCGATTCAGCAGGTTGTCCTGCAAACGGTTGAAAGAAACAAGCTGGAAGACGGGGGACTCACCACTTCGAAGTGCAGCGTGAGGTCGCGGTATTGGAGATCCGGAAAGGCGGCCATCTCGGTTCAACCTAATAGAGAAATTTCGTGTACAAACAACACAATAGGTCAGAGGTAATTGATCGGAAGCGACTAGATGACCGCTGCTTTCAACCGGAACAATCCCAACAGCTAAACTCTCGTGTTTTATTCGCAACAACAACAATCTTCGGGCCACAATCAACTCAAAAACAACAAACGAACGAGTAGAAGGCGGATCTAATTCCTCCACCCTCCGGTTGATCACTCCGCCTTCTTGATTTTCACCTCCGACTTGATGGACGTGAGCAGTGGGTTGGCGAACTGGAAAGACGAGCCCAACTTGTCGAAATTTGCAGCGAATTCTAAATGGAAAGGAAGGATGGAAAGAAGAGCGTGAGATGGACGACGAACCTTCGAATTCGGCCTCCGAGAGGGCGTCCTTCGCCTCTTCGATCACGATCCGCGCCAAGTCCAACCGGAGGACGGCGTCGTTCGCGTCCCGCTCGATCGGCGGCAGCGGTTGTTTCGGTTTGTTCGTCTCCCGCTCCTCCAGCTCTTCCTCCTCGTCTTCCGATTGGTCCTCCCCGTCCTGTCCGCCCTCTCGCCCTTTGGCCTCGCTCTCGTCGGACTGCTCGGACTTCACGATTTCCTTCGGCTTCTCCTCGGCCGCCACGAGTTTCGCATGTCGACGCTCGATGCTGGAAGACGAGCAAGCGGAATAATGATTGGAAAAGGAAGAGAACTCACTACTTGACGTACTCCAACTCGGTCCGCAGGAGGGCCGTCCAAAGGGCGACGTTGTTCGGGAACTTCCGCAAGGCCAACTGGAGGATCGTGCGCGCGTTCTCCCAACTGCGCGCCTTCTTCGCCTCGAAGTGGGCGGCCTCTTCGTACAACTCGGGGTTCGTTCCGTGGATCTGCAAGAGGCGGAGTGGAAACAAATGAGTGATCGGAAGAAACCTGGAGTAGGCGAGTGTAGGCCTCGCTGGCCGACCGCAGCGAGCCGCTCTTCTTTCCGAAGCGGGCCTCCTCCAGGTAGTGGTCCTTCTTCTGCAAAACAAGGATGAAAAGCGAAGGAAGGATGGAGAACAAACCTTGAACCGCTCGCTCCGCACTTTGAACAGCCAGCAGATCTTCCGTTGGATGCTCTTGCGGACGACGTCCTTCTTCATCGGCTTCTTCCTCTTCAGCACCTGCTGGAAGTGCCAATACTCGAGAAAGTCCTTCAGGTAGCCGATGTACAGATCATAGTCGGCCACCGACTTCGTCTGCAAAGGAAACAAATGAATTTCGGTAAATCGGGTGAGGAATGTGGAATTTCGAGCGAAATAGATAGAAACCAATTGAACAGAAGAAGGAACTCACTCTCTTCTGCAGGCGGTACTCGAAGCGGCCGCATCGGCGAATGAACTCGGCCAGGTGCTCGGGCTGGAGGATGCCGGCGGCGCGGATGAACTCGAAGGCGGGCACCAGCTTCTCCACCGATTCCTCCGCGAATTCCGCCATTTCGGGAGTCAAATTCGCGTGTTTCGAAAGTTGAATCGACTCAAAAGGAAGGAAAGCGAGGATTCACCGTGAAAGCAAGCAGAAAGCGGGAATGCCCAGCCTTTCGCAACGCCACTGACGCCGACCTCCGCGCGCGTCCGCGACCTGCGCCCCGTGGCGCCAATTCGAAGCGGAATTTTCGCCCTCGAAAGACGCCGATCAACGGAATTCGGCGTGGTGCTCACACAACAACTCGAAAATGACGGGGTTTTCGGTCCTTTTGCAGGTCCTTCCATTATCTCACATCTTTTGGTCCAATTGCACGAATTCCCCGCAGTTTCCCTGGGGTTGTTGTTAAGAAACAGCTCCATCAGATTGAATCATCTGACGGTCACTTTGCTGTTGCAAGCATTTACCGTTTTGTAATCCTCAATCCGGCCGGTCCAATCCGTTCACTTTCGTTCGCTTTTGACCTCCGACCCCGTTCGTCCAGTTCGTGTTTGATAAAAACGATAAGCGACCTCTCCGCTTGCCCCTTCGTTCTTCCGCCCAGAAAGCGGCGTCACGGGCGGTCACCTCACGCAAGCGGACTGCTTTTCTCTGGTAAACAGGACCTTGTTTTTTGTTTATTGCCGCGCTGATGAATTCTTGTGCGTGTCCACTGCTTCCTTCTATTGGGGTGTCCAAAAAGTTTCTTTCTCGATCGGCCGAGCGGTCGGGGGCGGTTTGGATCCGAAATGAAACCGTCGCACTTTCGGTTCATTTGCGAAGACGCTTTGAACCGCCGGCAGGTCCGTCTGCTGCTCTACTTCCAGTGGCTTCCAGGCGTTTCCTGCGTCGATGCGGCGGCCAAAATTCGACAGCTCTACGTCACAAAGACGTTCCCACCCACCGCACGCGCTTGATACAAAACCTTCGCGCAAGTACTGGCTGAAGGGCAAAAAGTTCGAAGACATTGAGGAGGCGCGGGCCGGCGTCCAGCAGTTTTTCGATTCGGAGATGCGAGACGCCGACTTCTTCAAGCAAAGGATCGAGAAGTTGGTAGATCGCTGGGAGCAAGTCGTCGGGTTCGACGGCGACTATTGTAATTGAGCTTTGCATAAACGACCAACTTCATTTTCGACCCAGACCGCCCCCGACCGCTCGGCCGATCGAGAAAGAAACTTTTTGGACACCCCAATAACATTTTCCTCCTTCCAGATCGAAATGTCCGAACTGCAGGAGATTCCCGAGAAGTTCCTCGGCCGCTTCAAGCTGGAGCGGAGCGAGAACTTCGACGAGTACCTGGCCAAGCGAGGAGGTTTGTTTGTTTCGTTTTCTTTGCACATATTCTCGTTTTTTAGTGAATTGGATCTTAAGGAAGATGATTTCGATGTCGTCGATCACGAAGGTCATTGCGAAGGGCAGCGAGTCCGGCCGCTACACGTTCGAGAACCTGAGCTCGAAGGTGAACACGAAGTACGCGTTCCGGCTGGGCGAGGAGTTCGAGGACAAGGGATGGACGGCGAGCAGCACAAGGTTCACGGCTCACCTTTCTTGCTTTTCACAGCCGCTTTTGTCCTTGCAGATTCTGTTCCGAATGGCCGACCCGAACACGCTGACCGAGCGGCACATCCGCCTGAACATGGCCGGCGACGCGGGCGAGACCTACGGCTACACGGTTGAGGGCGAGCACCTGGTTCTGGTTCGTCCTCCCTTTCTTCCATTCAGTTCTTTCTTCTCCTGCTTTCAGACGATGACCCAGGGCGACCTCGTGTGCAAGCGGTTCCTGAAGCGACTCGCCGAGGGCGCCAAGTGATTCCAGCGCCCGTCGATCGGCCTTCCGCTCGTGTTTCCGTCCAGAACAAACATTTCGATTGACGCGTGTGCCTTGCCTCTGTTCCTAACCGGAATTCTAATCGTTCGCTTGTGATAAACGGAAGATAAATCGACTCTCTCATGGCTTTTCGTTTATTCCGAGTAGAGGAGCAGTTAGAAACAAAAGGGAATCAACACCGAACATAAGAAGGCGGGCGGCTGGTGGTAAGGAGAACGACAGGAAGAAAGGGAAGCGGCTGCAGTTCCTCCCGTTCAGTACCGCAGTCCGTGGGCGACCTTCGAGTAGTAAGCAGGGCGGTTCGCGAAGCGCGTGTTGTACGAATTGTAGTCGTTGGTGGACATCTTCACGTTCACGTTCAGGTCCTTCTCCCGCCGCGTGTAGGCGGTGGTGGGCGAGAGCCAATACTTCGAGAGGGTGCCCACGGTCATGTGTTTGCTCTTGTACAAATCCATCGCGTCGTCCACTCCCATGTAGCTGCAAGCGGGGCAATCAAGATCAATCTTGTCCTCTTTGACCTCACCGCACGTAACTGCGGGTGGGCGCGAGTGGCCGCTCGACACGCTTCGTGGTGTCCGGGCGGGTGAAGAGCGTCGTGTTGTAGAGATTCACGCGACCTTCCAGCCACCGCTTCGTTCCCGTGTCCTTGATGCCGTAGATCGAGGGATTCTTCTGAAACGAAAGGGATTGAACGGAAGGGGGAGGGTGAGGAGAACACACCAATTCGGTTTGGGTGAGGATGGAGAGGGCGGTGTCCGTGTTGCCGTAAGAGTAGCGAACGTACGGGTACTTGTCCGAGTAGTGCGGGGTGCTGCGAGCCACTCCGATGTTGCTGAAGGGCGGCGTCTTGTCCAGAGCGGTCGCGCTCAACGAGCGGCCGAACATGCTGCCTGCAAACAACCTTCGTTCATTCACTCATCGAATACAAGACGGGGGCGGCAAAAGAAGAAGTGCTCAGTAAGTAATGCTCGTCAGAAATGATCCGAATTACGTCCCTACCGAAAGGTAGTTCGATCATCGCACTTTTTTCTTCCCGTCTTTTGAGTGCCCCGAACTGCCGCCTTCACGTTCCGCAAATCTTTCGCCAACTCCACTGCGCCACGACAAACACCAAGAGAACGGGCGGCGGGCGGAGGGGAACTCCGGCCTTTCGCCCGTCTTTTCGGCGGTCGGTTCACTTCTATCCAGTTCCTTCGTTCTTTTCGGCCCTCTACGGCATTCCCCACGGATACTCACCGGTTCTACTCAACGAGCGGGCCATGTAGCCGCCGCCGTAGCCGTAAGAAGGGCGCGTGAAGCCGCCGCCCGACGATGTCGCCGTGTAGGAGTTCGCTCTGAAGCCATAGGGTTCGATGAGTCAGCACAGGACTGAACAGACCTCCGGAGGGCACTGGCCCCGAACGACGACGAGGACAGACTCCGCGATCGCGTGCGGGCCATCGGCGAGATGAAGTGGTGGCTGGCGGAGGCGAACAGCGACATCTCGCTCTAATTTAGGGGACCCTCGACCGAAAGAACAAAGAAGAAAAGACCCAAACGAGAGGCTTGAAGCCTAAAAGATGGAATGGTCAATAGATTTAATGAATGCGCGAATTCAAGACTCGAAACGGAAGAACACACGATCTCTGACGCTTCCAGGGCCCTCCGCCCGTGGCTCCTGTTCGACGAGCCGTCGTCGGGTGGAGTGTTGCCAAAGCAGAGCGAGGGCGGAAAGTGAGAAGGACGCGGTTCACGATTGCTTTGGACGCACCGATCAAAAGGTGCGGGCACACGCTTCAATCCTACGGATCATGCATGGATCTTGCGGATGGATTTGGGCGCACTCGGCCGGCAAAACGCCCGCGGCCGCCTTCTCGCCCCAACTGCCGCCCGCTCTCATGCACACACCCGCAGATCGGAAGGGCCGATCGGCCCGCCGGGCGCCCAGCCGAAACGAGCAGAAAATTCGCGTCGGTCGGCGGCAAAAAATGCGAAGGCGATCGGCCCGCCGGCCGCGACTCACCGCCGATCGCCGCCTCGGATCGGGCGGCAGCTGCTCGTCGTCTGCCGGAAACTACGAATAAACGGGCGGAAAGGCGGATATTCGCACTCATTTTACACCATTCGGACGCCGCGAACGAGCTGGCCAGTGGTCAACCGCCAAGGAATTTATGGACGAGACGGCGTCACGGAGAACAGCATGTTAGCCTTGCGTTGACCTCGATTCTTTACGTTCGGCAATGAAACGCGTAAAATGGAATGAAGGGCTCAAATTAAGCGATGAAGATCAACGACTATAATAATCGGAACATGGGTTCTAACGCTTGACCGCCTTTTGTTGAAACAGAAGACGGCACCGAGTAACATTGCTGCCGTTCGTAAAGCAAACAATTCTTTATGCCGATCTGAAAAGAGTAGGCGGCAGCCGGGAAGAAAGCGAGCGGGCGGGTCTTTCGATTCCGGCCGGACGGCAGCTGGGCGATCGGCAGAGGGCGGGATTCCCGACGAAAAGAACGGCGGCACTTCGGGGCGATCGGAAGGGTGGGAGCAGCAAAACGAGTGCGTACCGCCCGTTGTGAAGGCGAACGCCGAATGGAGGAGGTGACTCTCACCCGTCCGGCCGTTCTGCCCTCCGCTTTCTGTTCGATCGAACGGACGGTCGACTGGACGTCACTGCGGGCAAATGTCAGAAATCAGTTCGTCGGTCGGCCATTCGAAACCGCTTGACAAACCGAAGGAAAGCCGACAAGGGGGATGTTGGTTGGGGGCGAAAAAGCCGAGAAAATGTGGTCAAACCGAAATCATCAGATACCGCAGAGCGTCCAGATGTGTCCTGGATTGCTGGAATCGAAAACGTCTGGTGACAGCAAAGCAAATGACCATCGTCTGCTTTCAATAATTGCATTGAGGTCATGTACGTGCTGTTCTTGTTCTTTTTTCCGCTATCCCGTGTTGTGGCTGGTAGAGCTTGAATCAGAAGACGAACAATACACACGCAGTAACTCGCATTTTCACTGGCAAGGAACCAAAGGAAATGCTGCTGACGAGTTACTCCAAAGCTTATGGTTCTTTGTTCTTGCAGTCGGAAGAACGAAAGCGATGCTCAGTTTTTATCCAACGACCAGCGGCATCGCGGCCTTCGGCCGCGGCCGCGACCCGCTTCGAGTTCCAACGCGAAATTCCGCATACGAAGAGGGCTCTCATTTTCGCCCGGTCGTTCTGCTTGGGACGCGATTTTGGTACCTTCGCCGGGAAATAACTCAATAGGATTTTCGAATTTTGGAAATCGGATTTCGGATCCGTGATCTGCGTGCTCGACTTCATCAGCATGAGTTTTTTGGGCGTGCGGAACTCAATTTGCGTTACATACACTGCGGATTAGGGGGAGGGATTTTCTCGTCCAAGCCTTTCCGACAAGCGGGAACAAAAGAACAGTTGACTTCTTGTCGGCGGCCGAGAAACACTTGACCCCCAGAGGACAGCCGGAGGTCGCGCTCTCCTAGCGTCTTGCCGTCTCATCGGTGGATTCCGATCAGAATCCTTGACATCAACGGCGTGATCGATGGCGACGGTGGTGAAGAAGGCGCGGAAGAAGGAGGTCGTCAAGGTGATCCACAACACGTACCTGAAGACCAACATTCGGTGAGCTTTTTGAATTCTTGTATTTCTCGTTTGATTCCCGGCTTCCTTGGGTTCTGCGTTGTTTCGCTCAAAACACATCGGCTGTCACTTCTGAAAGCCGTGGTTGCAATCTCTCCATCCGTTTATCGCACGGAGTTGACGACTAGCCGCTTTTCCGCCGACTTTAACGCTTTTCTGCGATTCAGTTCAAAATTCTCGGTTTTCAGAGCTCAGATGGCTTCCGCCGCCCCTCCGCTCGGCCCGCAGCTCGGCCAGCGGGGCGTGAACGTGGTCAACTTCTGCAAGGACTTCAATCGGAACACGGAGCACATCAAACCGGGTATTTCACTCGTTCCTCTTCTTTTATTTCTTCGGTTTGCAGGCACGATACTTCCGACCCGCATCGACATCAAACCCGACCGGACGTACGACTTGGAGATCTGCACGCCGATGTCCACGTGGCTGCTGAAGAAGGCGGCCGGGATCAACCGGGCGGGCGAAACGAGACGTTCGACTTCCCTCCTTTTCATTCTATTGCTCTTTACTTTGCAGAAGACATCGCCGGCAAGCTGTCCGCCAAACACATCTACGAGATCGCGAAGATCAAGTCGAAGGACAAAGTGCTGGTCGGCGTCCCGCTCAAGGTTCGTCTTTCTTCGATTACCGTTGATTTCCTTGAATGATTGCAGGACATTTGCGCCCAACTGCTGAAGACGTGCAGCAACATGGGCATCCAAGTGCAGTACGAGGATTTGGACGCCGCGGAGCTGCAGAAATTCCTGGACGAGCGGCGGGAACTCGTCCAAACCCGACTGAAAGAGTTGGCGGACAAAAAGGCGGCCAAAATGCTCCGATCGACGTGAGACGGCCGGCTGTTTAGGATTCTCTTCGTTGTTTGTTGTTTGCTTTGAATAAATTCAGCCATCATTCAAGTGGATCGATTAGCAGCTAATTTTATTCACGAAACGATGATCATAACGAGGAATAAATAGTGGGAACGAATGGAAAGGCAGCCGTTGGGCTCACGTGTGGAAGTCGAGGCGCCGGCCGACGCCCTCGCCGCCGTCCAGCCGCCGCTTCTTCTTGCCGACGCCGCCGCCGTCGCCGCCCACCGGCAGCTCGGAGTCGTCGCAGGCGAAGGGCGCCTCTTGGAAGTAGAGCGACTGGAGGGCCTCCGCACACGTGCAGCGGTGGTTGGGGTTCACCTTCAGACAGTGGCCGATCAGCTGGATGAGGGCGGGCGAGGCGGCCGTGAAGATGGCCGACAGCTCGTGCTTCCCGCAGTCTTTGATCAGCACGTAGTCGTGGAGTTCCTTTCGTTCCTGCAAGCGAGTGAGCGGAACCTCGCGGAAAAAACGAACCGGTCACTCCTCGTCCGTCGGGACGCCCAGCACGCTGTAGATTTTGCACAGTTGGTCCAAGTCGGATTCTCCAGCGAAGAACGGGACCTGAACACATGGAAAGAAAGTTAATTGAAAGAAAAACTGCTCACTCGGAGCAACAGCTCGGCGATGATGCAGCCGATCGACCAGATGTCCACACCCGTTCCGTACGCCCGCGCCCCGTACAGGAGTTCTGGGCAGCTGGAAGCGAACCTTCAGGAACAATCGGGGAATGAGTGCTCACCGATACCACCGCGTGACCACTTGATGCGTGTACGCGCGGTTCGGGGAGCCGAAGAAGCGGGCGAGGCCGAAATCCGCCAGTTTCATCCGCCCGTTCGCGTTCATCAGCAGATTGTTCGGCTTCAAATCCTGCAGAAACGACGAATTCAACGAATTACAAGCAAGAGGACGTACTCGATGCAGAATCCAGTGCAGGTGGAGGTACTCGAGGCCGAGCAGCATCTGCAGGCACATGTTCTTGATGTGGCCAGCCGTCAGAATGATGTTCGTGTCGCGGATCAAATTCTAAACGCTCGGGTTGCCAACAGAAAGAACACGGAATGCCGACTTCCAAATCGGTTTCCATGAAGTCGAAAACGAGCTGGATGTTCGTCCTACGGCCGAAGACGTCGCGGAGCTGCAAGAAACGAGTGAGGAGTCGATCGGCGGGAGGAGACGAACCGTGATGATGTTGTCGTGCTGGATCTCCTGCAGCAGTTTGATTTCGCGCAACGCCGTCCGGTTGATCCCGTCCATCGTTTCCGTTCGACTGCCCAGTTTGATCTGAAGAAGAGCCTTGAAGCCCCACCCGGAAAAAGCGCCCACCTTCTTGATGGCGACCACCTCGCCGGTCATGAGATCCTTGGCTTGGAACACGTTGGCGAACTGACCCTCGCCCAAGTGCTTGATCGTCTCGTAGCGATCCTTCCCCTCCAACACGGCCCCCGAGCGGGCCATAACTGAGAGATCTAAAAGCATTGATAGAGAACGACTGTTTGGATGAAGGTAAGCACGTGATGTGCGTGTACGTGTGTGAACGGTCAAAGCGAGCAAGCAGACGAGTTGAGTGATTAAACTCTTGTTTATTTCAACGTCTTCATTAACCAACAACAACGAACAACAACCATTGACTAAAGAAATGGAAGAACAAAGAGCAACAATCGAGTCCATCGGCCGGATTCAGATCGTGAACGTGCGGAGGGGATTCTTCGAGTTCTTGGCGAATTTGCGCTTCGGACCGCCCGCCCCGCCGAACGCCGATC
The DNA here is from genome assembly GCA_024699865.1 of Aphelenchoides fujianensis. Taxonomy (NCBI): domain Eukaryota; kingdom Metazoa; phylum Nematoda; class Chromadorea; order Rhabditida; family Aphelenchoididae; genus Aphelenchoides; species Aphelenchoides fujianensis. Next base: position 44,435 of record JAMPIO010000146.1, on the reverse strand, counting down.
GCTTGCCGCCGCGGTGCCGCCCGCTGCGAGAGGAGCCGCCGAAATCGTCGGCCGCCTTGAAGTTCTGGCCGCGCAACGGTTTGGGCACTAAACGAACGAAAAGTTAGATGGTGAGAGCAATGGGAGGACGCACCCATGTAGTCGGCCACGTCCGCGATGCCCGTCGAGTGGAGCTTCAGGCCGAACAGCCGGCGGTCGTTCTCCAGCGCCTCCTTTTCGCGCGGGTTCTTCGCGAAGTAGGCCTCCAGCCGCTTCGACTCCAACAGTTGGCGTTTGATTTCGGCCAGGCGGGCCTCGCGGATGACGCTCTTTGTGATGGCCGACAGCACTTCCTGAACCCAAACAAAAAGGAATAAACAAAAGAAGCAGAAAGGAACGTACACGAGTTCGCAGCAGGAAGCTGTCGAAGTCGGACATTCGGACCTCGTACGGCACAATCGAGTTCTCGCCCACTGAAACACAAAAGTCAACCACCTTTCTCGTACGTTTCACTCACTCTGCGCGTTGATGTCCTCCTGCACGGCCTCGAACTGGGGCCGTTCTTGGGGCGTGATGAACGAGATGGCGGTCCCCCGGTTGTAGCCGCGGGCCGTCCGCCCCACGCGGTGGATGTAGAGGTCGGTGCTCGAAGGGAAGTCGAAGTTGACGACGTTCGAAACGAAGTGGAAGTCGATCCCCCGCGACACGCCCGACTCCCGGTCGTGGGCGATGCGCGGCTTCTTGTTCCGCTTTTGCTTCTTCCCGCTCTGAAACCTCGGTTGATTGATGAAAGCGGCAAGCAAACGACCACTAACCTTCCCGCTCTCTTCTTCCTGCGGCTCCTCTCCGGCTTCTTCGTCCTGCTCGGGCCCCACGGCGTCGCGCGCGTCCGACGCGATGATGTAGCGGTATTTGCCCTCGTTGAACTCCTGGATCACGTGCGAGCGGCTGTTCGCGGGCATCTGCGAGTTGAGGACACACGACTTCACCTTGAAGCCCTGCAGGAACAAGTGCAACCTGCAATCCGGCCGTCAATCAACGAAAGAAGAAAGAGAACTCACTTGTAGCACCGCTCGACGGAGTCCACAAAGAAGATCGTCTTCCCGACGAGCAGCTTCAGCTTCAGGAGGGAAATCATGACCGCAAAGCGCTCCTCGTCCCTCTCCACGTACACGTGGTATTGGGACAGCTGGTCGGCGCTCGGCAGTTGCGATTCCTGAACGCGCCTTCAATCAATCACAAAAAGAAGAGGGGACTCACCTTCAGCTTCAAGGACATGACCGTGCCGGAGGCGAACATCGTCTTCAGTTCAGACATGTCCTCCTCGAGGGTGGCCGAAGTCATGACCGATTGGAACTTTGCGGGCAGGAATTTCTTCAGCTTTCTGCAAGCGGTGAAAGAAGGAGAGGGAGAGGGCACTCACATCAAATCCTCCCGGTAGCCGAACGAAACAAAGAGGTCGGCCTCGTCGAGCACCACGAACTTCACGTGTTTCAGGAGTTTCGACCGCTTCTTCGCCACCTCCACAAGACGGGCGGGCGTCGCCACGAGCACGTCCATCGCCGAGCCGAGGGCCAACTCCTCGGTCGCCTGCTCCCGTTCCGAGAGGTTCAACGCCTGCAGGAAGGGGAAGCGGGCGATCAGTTGGGTGAGGACGGAGAAGATCTGCTTGGCCAGCTCCTTCGTGGGGGCGAGCACAAGGGCGAAAGGACCTTCGGTCTGTTCGGACTCCGCCTCCTGCAACTTCCGGCCATCCAATGGTCCGATTAACGGAAGACTCACGTTCGTGCACTGGAGAACGCGCTGGATGAGCGGCAGGAGGAAGGCGCCCGTCTTGCCGGTCCCCGTCCGCGCCCGCGCGCACACGTTCGCTCCCTGCAGCAGCTGCGGGATCATCGCCCCTTGGACGGTTGTCGGCTTCTCCCAACCCATCTCATTCAGGGCCTGAACACAAGGAATAAAACGAACAAAAAAATCGAACCAACCTGAAGCAACCGCCCGTCCAGGTCGAAATCCGCGAAGGTCGTCGGGGCAACGGGAACGACCGCCTTCTTCGTCTTCGTCGACATCTGAAACCAAAGGAAATGCCGGCGGAACGCTCGAATAATTCGAAAAGTACGCGGAAAACAGACGAAATTCAACGAAGCCAACAAAGGAAAAGAAAGCGGAATATCGCGGAAAGTTCTGATCTGCGTTGTTCTAGGATTACTTCTCCGTATTCACTTAAGTCATTCGAACAGGATTCTTGCGTTGAGTTGTGAGAAGTCGTCCCAAATCAGCGACAAGCTGCCCGATTTCCACAACCTAAACAACGGCGGCCTCTGCTCGACGAGTTTGAGAGCGAAGTGCCCCGCGCATCGATTGATTTATTCGATACGCCGCTTGCAGCATTCATTCTGTTGGTTGCGGTGGACAGCTTGAACGGCAGGGATTCACTCCATACGGGCCCCGTGGAAAAAGCTCGATTTCGTCGCCCCACAGGGCGGAATGCCACACCGTCGAATTGCGCAACACCCCCCGGCGACTCGTCCGCGGGCCCGACCAGTGAACTTTTTGTCCCGAACACTTGGGCCGCCTTCTTGAGGCCCGAAAATGACACCAATCGAAAGAGGAGAGTCGACTTAGTCGGACGGCCTACCAGCGGCGTCCCGAACGGACTCTTTCCGCCCGAAATCGTGGCGTTCCGCCGCAGCGTCCGCTTTCTGCTGACCGTCCGCCCGGAGAAATCGGTCCGCCGCGCGGTTAATTTACGTTTTGCGGAGAAACAAACACGTCAGCGATATTCTCCGGTCTTTTCGCTTCCCAATAAACTTTGATTCGGTCGCTGTTAGCCGTTCGGACAATTTTTATCACGGTTTGAAAAATGCGCGCACCGACTTTCGCCGCCTTTCTGCTCACGTTCGAGTCTGTCGTTCGGCTATCCGCGAGCTAACTTAAAAACCTATACGTCAGCGATGTTCTCCGTTCTGTCCTCTTTCGAATGAGTTCAATTTCAATTGATCCCGGCCATTCCGCCGATTTTTATCACGGTTTGAAAAATGCGCGTTTGACTTTTTGCTACCGTTTCGTCATCTTTTGAGTCGTTTGTTCGGCTTTTCGTGGACGAACTCGATATTACAAGGTTTTTTCTTAGACAATTTTTTGTGCTCTTTTGAATGAGCTGCAGATCAATTGATGTGGTCCGTCCCGCACGCTTTGCGCGCCTCTTGAAAGTACCCAACCACAGTAATCTTGAAGCTTTCCCGCTTCCGTCATTCTGCAGGGATTCGGAATGATGAAGGCACTTTGCCGATGAAATCGACTACGGAGAATCCGAATCCACCGTCGGATTTTCCAAAAAAGCCAATGTTGCCGCGCGAGTTCGAACTTTTGTCCTCCGGCAGGAGCGCAAAAGTGCCCGGGAGTTGCATGCGAGAGAGCGGCGAGAACGCGCACTCCTCTCGCGTTCTCGCCCGGCGGCCGGCCCGTCGGGCGCGCGCTGGGCGGCCGCCTCCACCCCCCCGAGGCCGGCGAACTCATTTATCGGGTTTATCGATTTTTCGACGAAATCGCCCTTTTCGTATGGAGTGGGGATTTTATTTCACAAGTACATTTGAACAGGTCATTCTTCTTCGTCTCTTGTTCACGAAGCAAAATGGCGACTTTTCCCGATGGACACCTGCTTTCGGCCGAAGTCGAGCTGAACGCAGTGGCCGCGGAGGAGAACGTCGCCGAGAATCCAATCGGTCCGTTGGATTTGCGGGTTCAACACGCCCAACGTCAGCACGCAATGGTTGGAAGACGCCTGAAAGCAGAAGAGATGAGAGGGGGATGTAGAAGATCGGTGTGAGTACTTGGACGGCGTAATCTCGCCCCGCAAGCTGAACGCGGCCGCCGTCCCCCAGTTCGAAGTGGAGCGAGGGAAGACGGTTCACTTGTCCGCAGTCGACCACCCACTCCCGAAGCGCGTAATCGTAGGAAGCACCCGCTTGTCGCAAGAGAGGCATCACGGCAGAAGCCGGCCCGTAGAGCCGCCGCATTCCCGGTTGGATTTGGAGAACGCCGCCGCGGGCGGGCATCGAGCCGATGTAAACGCTGAAGGACGGCTTTAATTTCTTTTTCCACCGTTCTCTGTCCACCTTTTTGCTCGCAACTTCCACTTGTCGGCCTTTATCAGTCGATGATGCGTGTACACTCCCGCACATCGCTGCAAATCGTCCCCGCCGTACGTGGCCTGCCCCTTGTCAGCGATTCCTCTGCCGGGAACGTACTTGTAGCTGGAAGAAGAACATACTAACAGTCTTCACTTGTGACGAGTACCTTGACAGAAAGAAGGTGACCAACTGCTCGTCCAGCTTCTGCATCAACCCCCGCAGGAAGGACGGCTTTCCAGTGCTCAACCCGAAGCCCATCAATCCGTCGGCCTTCGATGAGGCGAACGGACCGCTCAGTCGGGAGACGAGCGGAATCGGCAGACGAGGCGGTTTTCCGAGCTTCAACTGAGGGCACGAACAAATTGGCTGAATGCAACGAGGGCTGGAGGACTCACCGCCGTGAACTCATCCGTCCCGACCCGCCCGCTTTGCTGATCGCCGCGGTAGAACGAACGAAACGGAAGGACGGTCGATTGGAAGGTCGAGGATTGGCTGAACACGACGCTTTCGTTCATAAATCAGAGCAAAAGAGGGCTCACTTGACGTGAAATCCCTTGCGCAGCGCTCGACATTGCGGGGCGGGCTCGCAGTTGGAATCGGCCACGAAGAATTCGGTGCTCGTCGGGTCCAACGCCATGAACATCAGCTGGGCTGCAAACACACACGTTCGATTGATCTCCGCTTTCTTTCACTCACTGGGATTCCCCAATCCAATCGGACCGAGCAGGACATCTAAAGAAGCTGGATGAACGAAGGATGATCGATTGCGGAAGACGAACCGTTGAAGTTGAAGAAGGGCTGTTCGACGATCCGCCGCACGGAAGCTTGGCTGACGACGAACGGAAGAAGAACGAGGACAAAGAGCGGCAGTAAGAACATTGCTTAGGCATGATTCAAACGACCGTTCCTGCCTGCTTTTAACCGGGAAGAGCAGGAGTCGCTCGAACCCGAAAGGAGTCTACTTTGTGCTCTCGTTTGAGCACAACTCTTGCAAACAGTCAAGCACGTCGCGGTAAAAGGCGAGTGTGCGCGCAGAAGCTAATTGGAGGGTATTTTGCTCTCGCGGGTTGTCCTCAAATGAACGAATCGAAGCGAATTCAATACGCGGATCTTCGACGAGCAAAATGCGGTCGAAGATGAGCCCTCTTCATCTTCCTCGTGCTTTTCAACTCTTCCGAGGGCAAGCCCCAGCGAGTAGACACAATTACAAAACGTGGAAGCAGTGAGCTATTTGCTTTCGCTCCAACCTTCTCGTGGGTCCGTCGATCGTGGACGAGCGGCTGGAGACGAACGACAGCTGCCGGTTTCCGATTGAAATGGCCTTCTTCGACCAGGAAGGTCGGATGTACGAGCAGCTCGCCATTTCGATCGTTCGTGCGGACTTGTTCCTACGGCAAGCCGACCACAATAAGGCCGTCATCCGCTTATTCAAAAGAGAAAGAGGCCTTCGAAGGCAAACAAGACTACAGCACGAAAGCCCTCTTCAAACGACGGATCGTCTACAGCTCGCGTTTATTCGCTTCGTTGCCGAAAACTTGCTCAACGCTCTCGCCGTTGTGCACGCGGACGTGCGGCAGACGGCGGACGGGCGGCGGCGGTCGGGGCGGCCGATCGGTACGGCGGAGTTCCGCCCGCAAGCAGAAGGCGGCCGCCCACTCGAAGTCCGCGTGGAATTTGTGGGCGAAGAGCTCGTGGGCGGCGGCGATTTGCGGCAGGTCGTTCAGGCCGTAGGCGCACGAATACCGGCGGTAGGCGCCTGCAAATAGGTGAGTAAAGAAAGAGTAGGCTGTCCAACCAACCTTTGCACTCGGCCTGGTCCCAAACTTGAAAACGGGCGAGTTGTGGGCGAAGCAGCGGCCGTTCGGCAGGCACCAGCGGGTCCCGAGCGGACGTCCAATTCTTGACGTTCGCGCGAATCAACGCCAGCCCGTCGAAGCTGCCGAAGACGGGGAACTCTGCAGAAGAGAAAGAAGAATTAGAGCGTTTCTTCGCACTCACCGTTCTTGTTGGCGAACAGCGTGCCGAAAAGAAGCTCGTCCTTGCAAACGTCGCGGTAAGAGACGCTCCACATCCCGTCCGCCACGTCCACGAGGCGGCGGTAGAGGCGGTGGGTGAGCGCCGAGTGGGCGGGCGGCCGCAGGAGGTCGTCGGCCGCCCGCCGACTCACGATCGCGGCCATCGACGCCGAAAAGACGCGCAGGCCGATCGTTGCGTCCCACACGCCCTCGTGCGGGATTATTCCGCCGCCCAGGTGCTCGAAGACCACCGAGTCGTTCAGCTCGCGCAACACCCGCACCGCCTCCTCGTTCGTGCGCAGCGGCACGTCGAAGCCCGTCACGTACTGAACGGGAGATAAAAGAGGAACAAGGGGGAAGAACACACTTGATAGTAGCGCCACGGATGAGCGGAGTGAACGAGCTCCTTGAAACAAGCGAACTGGGCGGCCAACACACTCCGCGTGCACCACTCGATCGGCCCGACTTCCTGCGAGACGAGTGGACGAGCGAAAAGCGAACACTCACGATCACCGTGACGTTCGGCAGGCAGGCGGCCGTCGCGTAGACGCCGCGCCGAAACTCCTCGCTGCTCTTCGTGTCCACGGCGATGCAGTGCGCGTTGTGCGGCCGGTAAAAGGCGGAGAGCGCAAGGTAGAACTGAAGAAGAACGATGAGATGAAGACGGAAAGCAGTAGGAGATGCGGGACTCACTTGGGCCAAATCCTTGTAGACGATCATCCCGAAGCCCAACGGAAGGGCCGCTTCTTCGGCGGTCGGCGCGCGGAGATCGAAGTCGAAGACTCGGCGGAGATTCGTGCACCTGAACGAACGCGATGAGGAACACCCGAAAGAGGATGGCCGCACTGATCGTTGCGTGAATCGAAGCGTGCAAAGAAGAACTCGTCGGAGTACGCCCACGAACGCGCGAACGCCCGTTCGGCGGGCGTCGCCTCGCCGGCGACCAGCCGCGAGCACGCGAGTCGGTCGGCCACGTCGAGCAGCCAGCCGGAGCGATCTGAACTGCGTGCGGAAAGCGTAAAACGAAGCAGCGACTCACTTTTCGTCCACGCCGCGGCCCCCACTTCGAGCATTCGGTTGGAGGCGGGCGCCTGGCGAGTGAGTCGGTCCAATCGAACGAGCAGCAAGAGGCCCAAAAAGGCGCCCGCGAGGACGAAGGCGCGGCCGGACGATGGCACTCGTGAAAGCATGGTGACGTCGCCCCAACAGCCGACCTGTTCGGCTCGGAGTGCTCCTAATTGAGAACTCATCCGCTGACCGCTGACCTTTCCTCTTACTTTCATTTGCGGAGAAACCCGTTCGTTTCTTCAAGATTGGAATCTGCACTCAACAACGTACGAGGAGGATTCAATTAATCGCAGACTCCTCTCTTTCTTGCTTCGCGTGCCACCAAGCGACCGCGCGACGGGCGAACGGCAAAAGAAGCGCGCTTTTTTGCAGTTACTCCCTCGCATTCTCGTTTTTGTTTTGCTTATCGTGGGCGACAATCATTAAACGAAGATTCTACTGCGGGCGCGCGTTTTTTGGTTTGTCTGAGCAAGAGGTCGCGGCAGTATACCGTACCACCCGTATTGGAGCGACAAAACTTACCTTGCCGTGCCGGAAAGAAGAACGGAACGATACAAACTGTCGCGGAAGTCATTAACCATAAGCGATGACATCATAAGGGCGTTTATTCGCAGCAACGAGCCGTTGATTAGGGCACACCACGCCCGCGGCGTTGGTTTGCCCACTCCTGCTCCTGCTGCTTCCTCTTCTCCTCCTGCCACGTCGCCCACACGTCCGCGATGTGATTCAACCTGGAGGATGGTGGAAGGAATGAAGGGAGCGAACTCACGTCCACAAGCGACGTTCTCGCGGTTGACGCGGATTCTGCTCGGTGGGTTGGCCGCGCGGGTGCTGCGAACGAAAGAGGGGTGTTCGAAAAGGCGGGTGGAGCACTTACGTTTGCCGTGAACCACTCCATCTCCTTGCGGAGCCACTCGCCGAATAGCTCGAAGGCGGGCGGGCTGTGCGGCGGGTTGTGTCGAAGGAAGTACTCGATGAGACGGCGGTCATTCCGGTAGACGAGAGCGTGCAGCCGATCCGCTGCCTGGTCGTCGAATTTCACCATCGGCCACTCGAAGTACGGCTTGTTCTGCAACGAGAAACGAAGGTCAGTTCCTGCTCTGGCCTGCCGTTCGAACTCACCTTCTTCTTTTGCTTCTTCGGCAGGTTGGAGGGCGCGCCCATTGGAGTGATGGAGGCGGGAGTTGCAGTCGTCCGACCGGTCGGAGCTCCCGACTTCTCCTCCGTGCGCTTCACTTCTGCCGATTTGGAGCGCTGAATCGCTTCTGCCCGACGCTTCGCCTCCTTCCTCTGCTCTCGGAACACGAACACCCCGCCCGCAATGGACAAGCCGACGGCGGCGAGAAGAGCACTGAAGAAGAGTGAATTAATGCGGAGGAGGGAAGAACTCACACTGCCGCTCCGATTGCAATCCACGGGTTCATCCGAAGGCTCGCGACCTCGTTGGTCGGAGGAAGTCGTTTGATTCTTCCTGCAGGTGCACTGGTGACGGGAGAAACAAGAGAGAAACTCACGAAGCCGATCGTCAATCTGTGAGTCTCGCCGTCGGATTCCCGTTTTGTTGCTGGCAAACAGCCGCCGTACGGCCTGTTGTGGAAATGAAGTAAGCGCCCAAAAGATTTTTGAAGCAAGCAGATGCAAATGCAAAGCAATCTGTCGGCATTTGTGGTTTTCACCGTTGAAATGCTCGATCTTCGGTTGCGATTGGTGCAGCAGCGATTCATCGCAAGACAGTCGCCGTTCATTGACTCCTTTGTTTGCCTTTTAGACAAGGAAACGGATTTGATTGGCTTTTAGCCCGACGATGACGGCTAATCGGAAAAGCCCGTTCGAATCGGCCGGGGAGGCGGCGGAAATTGGATTGCCGCGCGCCGAACGGCCACCGAGGTTGCGAACGAAGGAGTTTCAAGTTGATGTTTGCTTTTGAGGCATTTTCGCTTGAAGTGGTTGCGTTCGGTTTTGAGTAAAGAAAGCTATCAAACGGTTTCTTGAGCGCTTTTGCTGGATGGCCGCTCCGATCTCCCGCCCACATAGCGGCTCGTCCAGCCCGAGCGGAAGGCTGAAAGGATAACCCATCTGTCATCCTCGGAGGTCCGAACAAGGCGCCCGTTCGTGACATTTGCGGCCCGCCGGCCACGCGGCCGCCTCGTTTGTCCGTTTGGGGCATCGGTCGACCGGAAACGCCGCCGGTTCGCGCGCCCACTCGGCCGTTTGGGCGGAAAGTGCGAAGTAACTCCCGGCCGCCACCCGACCGCCTTCCTTCCGCGTGCTTCTCGCGGATTTGCGAGCGGAAGGATCGAAAATTCCCGCCTTCCGCCCGCCACGCGAATGACCGCTCGGTTTGTTTGTTTTCTGCTGGAACCTCTCGTGTTTCGCGGGTCTCCCCGCTGGGCTCGGCGCCGCTAATCGTTCCGCCGGTCATTAATCGTCTCCGATTGTTTGCCGAGAGACACGTGTGCTTGCTCGATTGGACACCTCTTCGCTTTGTGCCTCGTCATGTTCCATGTGATCACTCGTGCACGTCCACGTTTTGTGCGCATGTCGGTGCAAGCGAAACAAATTTGGACATCCGTCCAGCGCGCCCATTCACAAACGAGGGCGGCCGCCTCGTCCGCTCGTCCGATTCGTTCACGCTCCGGAGGACGAGCCCAAAAATCGCCGCTTTCCGCCTCTACCGGCGGGTGGACGGACGGGCGCTATTCTTTTCGGAGTGACCGCCCGCCGGCGACCCGAACGATCCGCTCGAACAAAACGCGGAAGCGAATCGCGGATTTTGATTTCGAGTGGTCGCCGATCAAAACGCAGTGGTCAATTGGGATGCTCGCTTTTTTGTCTACGGAAATCTTTTTGTTCTCGTGGAAGGCGGGAGCGGCGGAAAACGGTTGAGTGTTTTGACAAGCGGCAAATGCGATTTTGTGACGTTTCGCGTGTCCCCGTCGTCTCAAAAGCGGCCTGTTCGTCAAAAAGCGAGTGTTGGATGCAGAATGCGTGCAATAACCTTCCTTTTTTCGAGCTGCTCCCAATCACACGTTCTTTCCGAACCGCCGGATTAAAATTCCGCCGCGTTTCAATCGGCGCGACCCAACGCCGAGCAGACGGACGGACAGGCGGGAAGAATATAAAAGAAGGGCGACTTTGTCGTGTAACCATTAATTAAATCCGTTCTGCGCGGGCGGCAAGTGAAGAAGATCCTCGGCGGACATGCGCGGCGCCAAAACAAGTGCGGAGAGTCGGAAACACGCGGTTTCGAATGGCAATTTGTGCTCCTTTGTTGTTCACTAGTTTGTTTGTGGCTGTTGTAAACAAATTTCGATGTTCGCGGAGAATGCTTGGACCTCTTTACTGCCCTTCCGTCTATCTAATCTTTGTTTTCGATCACACTGGAGTCTTTCACCCGAAAGCAGGAGGATTTCGAGCCCCTAGCGGGTGGCCGCACGCGGCGGCTAATTGGAATGGCCGCGTAGTGAGACGAGTGACCGCCGCCCTCCGCCCGGGGGCGCGTACAGGGCGAATTTGAGCGATTAGGGGCGACTTACCGATTTGCGAGCCCGCGTGAAGACTTTCGGCCACTCGGCGTTGTTTCCGCGCCGCCCGCCCGGCCGCCTTCCGTTTGTTTGCGGCCGCGCGGCCGGTTCTCGTTTTACCGCCGCTAATTCCACTCGAACTCGAGGAGTCGCCGTTGAAGGGGGCGCCCGGTGAGGGACGGTTTGATCGTGTGCATGATCGAATGCGTACGGGGAAGAAGCGGTTATAAACCGAGGTTTCGTTGATGGTCACAACTCGACCTTTATTCTCTTTGAACACCTGGACGCTCGGTTTGCGAAACGGATAGCCGTTGGCGCGGCATTTACGCGCTCGTTTTGTGCGCGTCTCGTTTAGATTTGCGCGTTCGGAGAAAGCGGGGATGCCGATGAACCCCGCGGACAATCGGAGACGATCGAGCGACAAACGAGCGGGCTGACGAGCGGGCGGGTGTTGCGTTCGGCTCGTCCGCCTGCCGGCCGGCCGGGTCGTCTGCTCGTTTTTCTTTCCGTTCGATTTGTCCGCGGATTGAAATGCGCGGAGGATGCTTTCGGTGAATTTTCAACCACTTTTCTTGTCTATCCGTTCGAATTGATCCCGTCTCTTCTTCTAAGACAAATTTCTCGCTTTTGTCCCCGATGAATGCAACAGTCGTAAAAGAAACGAGGACAATCGGCGGGCAGTCGCGGCGGAAGTGCGGGAGTTTACGGCCGTCCGTTTAATTCGGCCAATAAATTCGGCCCCAAACCACAACATCCGCCGAGATGCGGGCGGAAAATCGAGACGTCCGCCCGCTCCCCGCGGCTCTAATGAGAAGCCGCCTGTCCGTCCGCGTCGCCGAGTCGGAAGTCCGAAAGCAACCGGAAATATCCGTCTTTCTTCCAACTTTTTTGCTTTCTTGCTCGTGGCTCCCATCGATTGGAAGGAAGGGTTGTTTCACGTCTAACCTGTTGAGTATCATCTTTCTCCCGATCAAACATTTGATCCTCGTGTCCACTCGTTCAAACAGCGACCGTTTGATCGGCTGTCTCACGATCATACGAGCCGTCATTCGTGACATGCCCGCTGGACACGTGCTCATGGAGCGCTTGTTGTTTTCAAGGAGAGACTGGAAATTTTAATGGCACGGCTGATTCATAACCGCTTGTTCGTTTGTGCCACGTGGTGCGTTGACCTTCTGCCGCTTATGGTTCGCTTGTTCTCACGAGTGTTGAATGTCCACTCGCGTTTTCTTGCTCCCGACTGCAGGAAACATTCCGCGTGCACTTTCAACTTCTCTTATGCTTTTAACTTCTTGCCATTTTCTTGCAGCTCGATGCGAGATGTCCGATCCAAGCGGTTTCTTGACGCCCATCGGCCACGTGTGGGTCGTGTGCTCGTGCTTGGCGGCCGGCTGCACGAGTCTTGGGTTCATCTTCCCCTACTGGCTCGTCGGGACGATTACGCTGAATGACCGCTTGCATTCCGCCTTCTTCGGCGTCTACCGGCGTTGCAACTACCCGGTTTTCAATGAAGTGAGTTCGTTCATTCGTTCAATCAACAGTCTGTTTGCCTGCAGGCCCTCCAGCAATTCCAAATGCACACGGGCTGCGGGATCTACGTCTCGTTCACGGACATCCCGTCGGTCTTCTGGCAGATCGCCGCGTTGTCCGTCGGCTTCAGCTCGTTCATCTCCATCGTCCTCGTGATGATCGTTGTGCCTTCTGCCTGCTTGAGGCTCTTCCGACGGGAGATGATCACGTGGATTCGTTTGCTCCAGCTGGTCGCCGGTTTGTCTTTTTCTTCCTTCCATCTGTTCAAATGTTTTCCTTCAGCGGTTGGAGTGGCGGTCGGCTGCGCGCTCTACCCGATCGGTTGGACGAATCCGGAAGTGCGCGACGCGTGCGGACTGGCGGTCGACGTCTACGCACTCGGTAGGCAGCATCCAATTTGACTAATCCTATCGACGGATTGCAGGCGAGTGCCGTCTGGGATGGGCGTTCTTCTCGCTGCTGGCCGGAGCGGGGCTTCTCCTCCTCTCGGCCCTCCTGTCCACGTGCGCCCTGCGGCCGTCGAGCGTCACGAACCGCCGGCCGTCCGCCTCATCCGCGCGCAGGCGGAGCAGCGGCCGGTTGGCGCGCGACGAACAATCGTTCGATGCGGAGGCGCTGATCAACAAAAACCTCCGCCTGCCGGCCGCCCAGCCCCGTTGGGAGCACTACGCGGGCGACCAGTCGCCGTTCGTCCCCCGCCACAGCGAGCTCGTCTGAGCCCCAATTCGATTCTCCTGCCGCGGGTCTTCATTTCGGTCGAGCGATCCTCCACTCGACACTCCCGGGTTCTCCCTCCCCCTACCTCCTTCTTTCATCCAATTGCCTCCCACGATCTCTAATTTGCGGAGTTTATCGACAGAAGTATTCGCACGTAAATGATTATCGGCTAGAGTAAAGGGGGGTTGTACACGAATCGTATGCGAGAGGAAGAAGCGGAAATACGTGGAGATTGGAGGAGGAACCATCTTGTTCATTCGATTACCGTATGTTCGAGTCCGTGGAAAAGCATCAGCGTTGATTGAGTGGGCGCGGGAGTGATTATTGGGGTTGATTAGACGGGCGGAAGTACACGAATTTGTTCTAATGGATTGCAGTGGAGGCGAGAGAGAAGTCGAGTGTATCCTGTGCTGAATGAATGATTGAAGGCTGTTCTCCGGGAGTCCAGTGAGAAAAGGCGGCTGTGCGGAGTACTCGGAGAGCGGGGAAGTCGCTTAAATACAACGGAGAGAGGACTAGAGCATATGTTGGACTGACTAAACGAAGAAAAGAACCGATGGGGTTGGAGGAATCGAAGAGGACGCCGTAGATTGTGTCGATCAGGTCGAAAGGTCCCAAGTGGTGGCTGAAGATGGCACTCGGAGCGGCGGCGAGCGGCGGCCGTCCGAACGAAACGAAAGAAAATACACGCCTGGAGCTGAAGAACTGATAATGCGAGAAGCGGTCTGCGGTGAGTGTTAAGTAGAGAAGGCGGGACAAACAGGCGGGTTGCCGTGCGGAGAGTTCCGTTTGTACCGAGCGAAAGAAGGCAGCCGTTAAAGAAGTCGCGGTAAAGCGAACGAGAAGAGCGGAAGGACTAAAATCCCCGGGGTTTCTGTGAGAAGGACGCCGCCCTCTTCTGCTCGCAGCACAGAAGAGGCGGCTTGAATTGGAATTGCGAACATCGATTCGACCCACTGGTTAACAAACGAATGACTAAAGAAGAGTTGTGAACAGGAGGACGTACAAGAAGTGTCTCGAGAACTCCGTAGAGGCGACGGAAAGAAGGGCGGATATCTCTTTTGCTCTCGACCAATCGAATACCGGAGAGAGTGGAGGCTGAAAAGCAGTCAAAGAGGCGAAGCCACGAGTGTTCGGTGAGGCAGAATACACGAAGAAGAAGAGGGAGAGACCGCATTTCCCGCTGATTGACCCTTCGATTGGTTTGTCGCGACGATTCCGACTGAAAGAATGAGAGGAAGACGAAGAGATGATTGGAGACTCCCGATTTGCTGAACGTTGAGTGGTGCGAGTTTGGCGGCAAAGTGGACGCAAAGAGGCGGGGGTTGAGGCAACGACGGGGGATGCTGATATACGCGAAGAGGAGGACCGGAGTGGAGGCAATTGCATGAATGGAGAGAATGCCCGCGGGCGGAAGATCATCTCGAATCGAAAGAAGGATCCCGCAATTCTGAATGAGCAGCTTGAATTTCGGAGTGATGGGCGGCGAGTTCGGGACGAGCACTACGGAGAAGAATCGAATGCATGATCATCAGTTGTGTTTATGATTGACCCATTGGATTGATTGCGAATAGACGGGGGCGATTACACAAGGGATTATTAAAGAAGGTGGTCGAAGTGGGCGTCTGGGAGAGATCACTAAAGAAACACAAGGAGAATTGGGACTAGAAAGTACTCGCTTGTCGTCGGAAAGAGGGAGAAGCTTTGATTAGAACAACCGCGTTTCTTTGGGAGGAGGATGCTTGTCGGAATACGCGAACCTGATCGAGCGGAAGGAAGAAATCATCGCGGACAGAACGAATCGGCGGACAAATCGGGGGGAAAGAGGCGGCATGAACACGAAAGAAATTCAAGGGTGGACTGCGAATCCGAAGGCAGCAGGGCGGAAGGCAACACTTTGCAGACGACCGGAGCGACGGGTGGACGAAAGGCGGCTTAGAAGTTGAGGAAGAGCGGGCCCTCGGAGCCGATCGGCATCGTGTTCATGTCGGTGAGCTCGTCCGCCAGGCTCGCTGAACGAACCGAAAGGATTATCAAACAAACATCAGAAGATTCACCCACCTTTGGGCCGACCGTCGATGGACGCGTGGATTTTGTCTCGCAGATCGGAGAGCTGATTTTTGGCGTCGCTCGTCTCGCGCACCAACCGCTCGAACTCGGGCGTCCCGACGCCGCCGTTCCGCTTCATGTGGTCGATGCGGACGTCCTGCTGCTCCACTTGGGTGAGCAGGTTGATCATCGTGTTCAGCAGAGAGGCCGTCTGGGTGGAGAGCTTCCCGCTGTTGCAGAACAGCACGGGATTGATCAAGCCTTTGGCGGCCGCGAGGCGCAGCTTGTCGGCAATCTCGTTGGTCGAGCCGGGCGGGCCGCCGCCGTTCGCCGGGCCCACGTCGAAGGGCGCTCCGGCGGCTCCGAAGGGCGGTCGGGCCCACTCGCCGGGCGGTCCGCCGGCCGCGGGATTCCCGCCGTAGAAGTGGGAGTTCGGTGGGAAGGGATTGCCGGGCGGAATGAAGTTGTTCGACGCGAGGGAGCGCTGTTGGGAGTCCGCCCATCCGGACACTAAACTCGAGCAATGCAAACAGAAAGCAAAAAGAAGCAACCGACCTCCACCTTGGTTCATCGACGACTGCGGATTCATCGGTCCGCCGGCCGGCCCGCCGCCCATCCACGCGCCGCTGCCCACCGGTTGGTTCGGTTGGTGGCCGCCCATCGGTGGAGGCTGAAAGCAATTCCTTTGTGCAAACAATGGAAAGAAGGAAGACTCACGCCGAGTGCGGGGTTCGGAGGTCCGCCGTGCTGCGGGCCGCCCATCATGCCGGAGGGGCCGCCCGCGGAGGTCGACTGGCCATTGAGGGGCGGCAGTTCGCCCCAGCCGGTCTCCGCGATCTCGTCCTCCTCCTTCTTCAGCGAGTCGGGCGACGACTGCTGCGGGCCGCTACCCGAGCCGTTCGCTCCCGATCCACTTCCGATGGGGGCGATCGGGATGCCGCCGCTGCTCGAACCCACGGACACCGCGCCCGACGAGAGGGGATCGTTCTCGTCCACGTTCTGCCAGCGGCGGATCGGTTGGCCTGCAGAAGAGCGAGGGCAATACACGACAAATCGACAGCCGCACTCACCGGACTGCTTGGACGGGTCGCCCCACGCGGCCGTGCCCGTGTCGCGCTGCCACTTGCGCAGGTAGCCGTTGGGGTCGTGCCAGACGGCGTCGTCGTTGATCATGTTGGCGGGCGCCTTGAAGGTGCCCACGTCGAAGTTGCCCTGGCCGTGCACGCCGCCGTAGCTGGGCACGAAGCCGCCCATGTCGTTGGGGCCGCCTTTGCCCGGGCCGGCGGCGGCGAGCGGGTGCATCGGCGGCGGCGGGCCTCCGCCGTGGTGATGCTGCGGGTGCGGGCCGCCGTGGGGTCCCGAGCCGTGGTGCGGGCCCGAGTGGCCGTGCGGGTGGCCGCCGAGCGGGGGCGGCGGCATGAAGCCGCGTTGGTGGCCGCCCATCTGCGGCGGGCCCATCAGCGGACCGGCTTGCGGCGGGCCGCCGAAGCCCTGATTCTGCGGGAAGCGACCGCCGCCACCCTGCGGACCGCCGAACTTGTCGCCCATCCACGGGTGCTGCTGCTGGGCGGCCATGTGCGGAGGACCGTTGCGCATCTGCAAGGAGCGGCAATCAAACAACGGAAGACGGAAAGGGAACTCACCATGCGATCGTTGAAGTTCGGCTGCATGACGAAGTTGTTGGCGCCCGGATAGAACTGGCCGGGCATCTTGTTGGGGACGCCCATCGGCGGGAAGCCGCCCGGACCGCCGTGGAAGTCCTTCTGGAAGCCGCCGTCGTGGTCCCACGATCGCCAGTGATTTGTGCCGGTGTCCATGCTCACTGAAAGCGGGAAGGTCGAATGGGAAGTCGGGTAGAAAGAACGAAAGAAACGCGGACGAGCATTTCGAAAACATTTTATAATCCGCCTATCACACGTCAAAATTCATAATTTCTGGTCTTTGAACTTGTTTGTGATGACGCTCGACTCCAAAGCAGATGGAATAAATCGCATTCCGTCTGCTCGTGTCGCATCCTTTGAATCCCTTAGTTCGAGAAGAAACCACCCGAACACAAACGAATGTTCGCCTCCGCAACCCGCTTACTCGACGAACCGCACGGCCGCGTAGAAGCGACGAATTTCGACGAGAAATCCGCCGCCTCGTGCGAGTGACGCGCCATCCGGCCGCCGGATTTGCGCGTCGTCGGTCGGTCGCCTTAAGCGAGGAACATTCAACCTCCCGCACATCAACAACACGTGCCCGCAGCGAGCAGATACAATTTGAAGAAATTGAGGCGAGAACTAGCAAGACAGATTCACGTGCCATAAACCCCGAATAACCGAAGAAGAGCACCAATCACTGAGATTGGCCCCGTTTAATCCTACCGAAAAATTGCGGCGGCCGCAGCGGCCAGCCGGGCGTTACAATCGACGGCCGAAAGCCCGGCGGTCGGTTGACTCTCCTTCTGGCAGGGTTCATGAGAAGGAGTGATTAGCGGGTAGAAGGAGGTGTCGAATTATTCGAATAGTGGTCAGAGGCCGCAGCAATGGAAATTCGTGGCAATTGAAGCGAGCGGTGAATCAAAAACGAGCAGAATCGTGGCCATCGGGGCGGAGCGGCCGGCGGGCGGAGTGATGCGGCCGCCTGCAAACGACAACAAAACAAGAAGCCCCACTGATTACGTGGCCTTCCCCCTCGTGCGGGGCTAATCGATCGACAGGAAGGAGCGGGTGTGTCCCCGCTTCGAGCACTTGTTTCGGTTATTCGCGTGACCGAGCTCTTCCATTCCAGAAGCGCGAAGGAATCGCCCCGTTGGTTGTGGAGCGGTGGCATTTGGCAAGGAGTCGACGGGAATGAAAACACTCGAGACGTGAACTTTCGGGCAACGAGCAAAAATGTTGCGGTATTTTCGGTCGTTTCAGGAGCAGCTGGGACAGCGAAGCGTGCGAAAACCGAGAGCAACTCTTCACATTCCAAGTACGAAAAATGATCGAAGCCATTCGCGATCCACGATGGAAGGAAGCCGTCCACTTCCACTTGCCGCCACGTCCGAACAACAACGTCGATGGAAAACGGGAATCGACGCTTTGAGCACTTTTCTCGCCGCTCCCCGCCGGCAATCACGAGACGCTTCCACTGCGTTTCGTTGCTGGAAGAGCGCGTGGAGAATCGAAGGGCGAGTGGATCGATTCGTGCTCGATGCGAAGAAAAATCGATGGGCAGTGGAAGAATTGACAGGAAGACTTTCTGCGTGCCTTCTAACTATTGAGGTGGGCAGAAAGTTTCTTTCTCGATCGGCCGAGCGAGCGGTGGCGGGGTGCGTTCGAAATGAAACGGGTTGTTTATGCAGAACTCAATTACAATACTAGCCTTCAAAAGCAATCACCTGCACCCACCATTCCACCAACTTCTCGATGCTTCGCTGGAAGTTTCGCCGTCTCCCTCTTCAAGGCGAAGAATTTCTAGACGCCGGCCCGCGCCTCTTCGACGTTCGTGAACTTCTTGGCCCGCAACCAGTACTTGAGCGAGCGGAATAGGTGGAAGTCCGAGGCGCAAGATCCGGCGTGTACGGCGGGTGTGGCAGAACCTCCCACCCGAAGCCCTCGCCGTCCAGGAGCGCCTTCCTCTTGGCAGCATGAGCCGACGGCTCCGTGTCCGTCCCCCGCAAGCCTTCTTTCACGAAAATGTTGTACCACTCGCGTGCGGCCGGTGCGGACGTCTTTGTGCCGTAAAGCTCGCGAATTTTGGCCGCCGCATCGACATAAAAAACTCCTTGAAGCCGCTGGAAGTGGAGCAGCAGACCATCTGCTCGCAGTTCAAACGCATTTTGCGAAATGAAACGAAAGCGCGAGGGTTTCATTTCGAACGCCCTCGCCACCGCTCGCTCGGCCGATCGAGAAAGAAACTTTCTGCCCACCTCAATAGGGAAAAAATTGAAGTTTTCGTCCACCATCGATTGGCGATCGAAAACGCGCGAATCAGCAAAAAGCGGGCGGAAGGACGTGGCGTTCGACGCGCAAAAGAGCGACAAAGTGGGCGACGCCGCGACCATCAAACTTTCTGCCTCTTCGTTTCGGGGAGCGGCGGGCGGCGAGTGGCGACGAAGAGGGCGGCTGTGCGGAAAGCGCGACCGAGCGCGCGGCGCGTGAGCGGAGAAGAAATCGGGGGGTCGAGGCGCGGCGAGGGGTCGGCGAGCGCACGAGTCCGTCCGAAAATACGCGCGCGATTTTCGGACCGCTCGAGTCAAAAATCGGACTGCGCGAGGGCGAAAGAGCGGAGCGCGACGAGCAAGCGCGAGATCAAACGCGCGATTCTCGTTGCGCCTCGCTCGTCAAAAAACTCGCGCAGTGTCGAAGGGAACTCGCGACTGTTTCCTCTTGCTCGCGGCGATCACTTCTCGCCTTTTTGCATTCCCCGAATGTTACTCGCGCAACTTTTCGTACTCCCGAATTCGAACCAACCGCCTTTTCGGAGCAGCCAAGAATTCCAAAGAAGAAGGGCGCTTTCTGCCTATTTGTTTTTACGCTCGCCGCTAATCCTCCAAAAGAAAGGCGGCCGTGAATCACAAGCCAGCCGTCCTTCAATTGTTGACTCTCAAAAAGGAGGGCTTCGTCAACAAAATCTTCAGGCGGGCAGCGAACGAAAACACCTCCCAGCCAACAGAAATTGAAGGATGGAGGTTGAAAACAAGCAGAAGGCCGCCGGATCCCACTTCGAAGCGGAAACGAAAATCCACGTGGTTCGAAGGGCGCCAGAAGGCAACGCCGGCCGCAGGAAAGGCAATGCGAGTAGCGGGCCCCCCGGCCCCCAAAACGGGCCCTTCAAGCGACCGGAAAACAACAGCGCGCAGTACGAAAAAGAGGGCGAAGCGGGGGGAATGCGTAATGGAAACAAGAACCTCGACGAAAACAACGTCCAATTACTCAAAGAGCTCGCCTGATCGCCATCAACGATATCGCAAATGAAGATGAAGTGGACGAGATTCCTTGCTGTTCGCAAATGCAGCCGAAATTCCAAAACCACGTACGGCCTCCACGTCCTTCGTTCATCTCTGCGTGAGGACTTCGTCAGAAAGCGGGCGGCGAGAGCGAGTTTTGAAAACGATTGCAAAACGCTAACGAAAGGCGGGCGGTGGCGAAAAAGGAGACAAACGAGAAAAACGAGCAGGAAAAGCGGGAAAGAATTTGAGCGGCCGCCGGCCTCTTCGAGCGCCCGGATTCTTCCCAAACGGCGGCGAGTGCGAGCGGCGAGCGGCGAGAAGACCGCAGGAAAACGGCGGGGCGGACGGCGAGAGGCCGTCGAGAGAAAACGCCGCTCGTTCGCCACTCGCCGCCGCCTCGCGATCGTCGCCGCCCGGCGGGAAGAGAGCGTGAAGCGGGCGGGGGGCCGGCGGGCGTTTCGTTTGTCATCAACACGCACTCAAACTGTCGCCCACTTCCGAGCGAGCTGCAGTTTTGACTCTCAAAATGAGCTTAATGACAGGATAAAGGCGTGTCAAAAGCCAGGTATCGACTGTCCACAGTAAGAGGCAAAACCCACAAGTTTTTACCGTTTCGTTACGCTGTCGGTACCCAAACTATCCTTCTGATCAAAACATTCCAGAGAATCACACGAAAAAACAAGACCATGAAAGAGTACGCGAAAAGCAATGCATCGACTATGTATAAATCCCCGCAAAGCAATCCAGAAGACGTTCGAACGCAGGAAGGAAAAATCGATTGACGGCGGGCGCGTTTGGAGCGTCCGGAAGAAGGCGCCTTCCGATCGGCGAGCGCCCGACCGAAGTGGCGGGCGGATGCCCCGAGGCGGCCGTTCGACGAACGGGCGGGCGGGCGGACAGAAATTACAAAAACGTTCGTTCCGCCACTCCAGCGCCGTCCGGACGGCCGCTCGGCTGATTCGGGGCCGGCGACCACGTTCTTCGCCAGGGGCGTCGATAAAACGAACGGAAGAGAGAAATTTGATGAATTCCTTCACAAACCCCGAAGTTTCTTCACTCATTCGTGCACGAGGTCGAAGGAACACGCGAATTCCCACGAACGAAAGCGCTCACCTGGCTGCATGAAGCGCGGCCCGCTGCCCGGCATCTCCGGCGGCACGAAGCCGCCGCCCGTCCGCTGCTCGTGCTCCCACGGCGTCGACTGGTTGATCTCCGCGCGGCCCCACTGCGGCGAGCCTTTCGGCGGGCCCCCGTTGCCGCCGAGGCCCATCGTCATGAACTCGCCCTCCAACGAGCCCGGCGTGCCCATTTGGTCGGGGTCTGACCACGGAACTCGCTGCTCCTGCGGCGTGTTTCGGTTGTTGTTCCACGCCTTCTCGTCCTCTGCAATCAACGAGTAAGAATGGATGAAGCTGCAGCTTGGGAATAATTTTGGCCGTTTCCCTAAACAACAAAGTGTGTCTATTTCCGGCAGTCTTCATCGAATATTGAAGAGCGGGAAGCAAAACGGTCGTTTCGAGGAACTGACGTCAAGCGGGCGCCGTTCGAATTTTTATCAAACGACTCGCAACGCTGACGGGTGCAGCAGACGAAAGCGGGCGCAATTACGAAGAGTACGGACAAAAGACCGATTCGAGTCGCTTACCGCTTCCGTTGAAGCCGCCGGGCGGTCCACTGCCCTCCTTCGAGTTGCCGCGCTTCGTCGTCGCCCAACTGTTCAGTTTGCTCGCCTGAAGGCCGAACGGTCAGCAGCGATCACTTCCGCCAGAACGTACGTGCGGCGGTCCACTCCCGTTGCCGCCGTTCGGCGTCGTTGCGGGCACGTCGGCCACGCTGCCGCCATCAGCCGGCAGCACTCCGTTGTAAAAGGCGGGATCCTCGGTGAAGAGCATCGCAGTTTGCAAGGAGAACAAAGAAAATCCAGCGAGTAGTCCGCAGATCGATTAAAGCTGTTTGTCCCGATTACGAGCTAGATTCTGGCCGTTTGGTTGAGGGCAGAATCCACGAAACTTGAGCAATGGAATCCCGATTGAATCCACAGAGAAGATCGACAAGACCAGAGAGAAGTACACGTCTAAACGATCAACTAACGATTATAACAAAGGCTAAACTCTGACTTACATCAAGAAGCAGCAAGATCAGAAGAAACGGAGAACGGGGAATCGAACGAACGTCCTCGAGGGCCCCGAACGGGCGATCTCTTCGCCGCCGGAACGCACGAGGAGCAGCGCGCAGAAAACGCCGGCCGTCGCCGCCTAAACCGCCGGCATGATTGATTGCTCGAATTATTGGACGCGCGTGAAAGCGTTCGGAGTTCACGGAGCAAACACAAAGGATCGAAGCAAAAAGAATCTACCGTCTGGTCAGCCAGGATCCTCGCAGAACGACAGTCGATTGCACGCGCCGAACTTCCGGTGAACGGCGCGCGTAAACAATCGGGCAATAAGCGTGTAATCGGAGAAGAAAGACCGCGATTTCGACGCTTCCCGCCGCCCGCCCGAAAACAAGTGGGCAAAAGCACGAGGACGAGTGCGGCGGGGCGGGCGGGTGGTTCATGATCGGGGGAGTGGAAGGCGGCCAGCCGGGCGGGCGGGCGGGAGGTAGACGACCGCAACAGGAAAGCGGAGGCCGGCCGGCAGTGGAGGAAGCGAGCGAGCGAGCGGCGGCGGATCGGCGGAAATTTCGGTGAAAAATGCGAGCAACTCCCGCCCGCGGCCCTCACCGCCGCGTTCTTCTGCTCCCGCTGCTTTTTGCTGGCGATTGGACGTCGGGTGGCCGCCGGGCGAAGAAGTTTCGGACTTTTCCTCCCGCTTCCTCTCCTCCGGACTCCCGCTCGCAGTGGGCCGAAAGAGCGCAGTTGTCACCCGTTGCAAGGAAGCCGCCCGCTTTCTGTTCGCTTTCCGCTCGCCCGAACGCGGCGTCCAAAAGCGAGCGGCCGACCGGGCGGCGGCGAACGCGGCCGGGTGCTCGCAAGAAAGCGCGAAACGAGCGGCGAGCGCGGCGAGTGGAAGCGGCGGAAGAAAGCGAGCGGCACTCGCAAAAGCGCGCTGCCGCGAGGACACGCGGCAAGCGGCAACCGGCGAAAGGTAGCAGCCGTTTGCAAATGGAACTCATAAAGAAAATAACTGCAAATAGCCGCCGTCATGTCCGCTGGGAGAAGAAGGATTCCGAACCTGCAGTCCCGTCGTCCTTCCTCTGTCTGCTTTTCGGGTAAACCCGACGAAAAAGAAGTGACCCGTCCGGGCGACTGGCGGCGGGCGATGCGCGGAACGCAGAAAAAACGGCTGGAAGAGCGGTGGGCGGCCGAAATGGCGGACGCAAATTGAGCGAAACCGGCGGAAGAAAGAGCCGCGGCTATGGAAGGAACTAAAATGACTGAAGCATGTTAGTAAACATCCAAGAAGAATAATAATAATGAGAAGGATCTGCTCAACAGTGAGTAACGACGAATATCTTCCCACTCGTCCACGTGTTTCAAATCAAAAAACTCGAGTCGATTGACGACGTTTGAGTTGACCGTATTTTCGATTCGAATGCAAAACAGACGACTCAACGGAAGAAGTCGTTTGGATTCGCAGCAGCGTAAATATTCAACAGTTTGCAGAGGGATTCCTCGGCAACAGTCGTTGAAAGAAACGAACGGGTTCTAGACCAACGAGGGTAATCGCGGCGTTTTCGGATTGCTCCAGCTGCAGCACGCGTGCACGGGTGATAAGTCAAGAGAGAAACATGGCGAGCCATTCCGTATTGCGTTGCCAGCAGGCAAACGAGAACCCCGCGCATTAGTGGGGGCCAAATACCGTGCATTGCGAACATGAAAAGATGAAGTGGATGTCGCATTTTTGATGAAAGCCGTAGGTCGTCAGCGTTTCGTGAATTCGCGAGTAATTGCGTCTTCAACGATTTGAAGCGACCAGTCGACGAATAAAAGTGGATAAAACGGCCAAATATCTCATGTAAGTTGAAAATTAGAACAAGCGGCAAAGAATGATGCCTAGACATTCCTTCCATCGAAACGCAGCCGAATGAATCAATTTTCAAACGATAGAACACGCACCTGCCTGCAGAAAGCAATAACTCCCCACTACTCACTCATTACATTTCTTTGTTTTGGAAAGAGCGAATACCGGCGGCAGGAAAGCGAGCCGGTCGAGGATTAGCAGCCGCAGATTAACTGAAATTCCGCACTCATTCCACCGCTCGTGCCGAAAACAAACGCGAGATCCGCCCAATTGACTGCAACCGAGAAGCCGAAGGGCGGCGAACGGGAGGAAAAGAGGCCCGAGCGGCGGTGAGTGAATGAGCCGAGAAATTCGTGACCAATCCGAGGGCTCATGAATGAAACGCGGAGGCCAGCAGAAGAAACGAGCGGCCGAACGGATGTACGCGGAGGAGAGGGAAGCAGGACGAGGAGGGGGACGGGGCGAAGAGGCCGAAATGTCAGTCAAGCCGTGACTCCAAAATTCGGCGCCTTCCGAGCGGCCGCGGGCGCCGCCGCTCGGCCGTTTCGAGGGCGCCGGCCGCGCTTGAAGGCGCCGATTTTCTCGTTTTCCGCCGCCCCGATGGACCGGCCGCGACTGGCAACAAAAACGAAGAAAGCCGAAGGAGAGCGGCGAGCAGGCCGCCGAATGCCCGCCGGCCGGCCGGCGGGTGTCGTTTTGCACGAACGAGTGGCCCCGAATTCCGCAAATTATTGAGCACCAAATTACTTTATTTCCGCAATGAATTCAACGGAGCACGCAGTGAGTCGTCGCATTGGAGAAGTCTTCTTTTAGTTGCTTTAATTAATTCGAGTGCCAATGAGTTGGGTTGACGTAAAGCACAACCAAAAGCCTTCGATGTAATCGGGTCAGCGTGGTGAATAAAAAACAAGAAAACCGTTAAGAAAAACGAACCGGTACTGTAAAAATGCAAAACAAGGCAAAGCGTTGATAGAATCCTTTCTTGCGTTGCTTTTTGCTCATCATTGCCCTCTTCAATCACTCGTGCATGTTTCGAGAATTCCGCGAACCTCTGTTGAAAAGCAGGCAAACACTCTTCAAGCGCCACAGTCAACAAACACGTCTTACTGCTTCTTTTAAGCGTGGTTGCGAAATCGACGATCATTTACGAGATTCTTGATCGTTTTGACGTTCTACTGCCCATTCTTACTTTTCTTTACCACGAACACAAGCAAACACGTGAAAAGCGCGCGCGGCCTTATCGCGCTCGCATGCCCGTGTGCGTGCGCACACCGGACCGCTCAGTCCGTTTCGGCCGTCACGTGGCATTGTGTTTCAACGGGAGAAAGAGGATGATTTTGAAGCGATAAATGAGCTTACTGATGACTGTTTAGAGTGGGGATTGTGTTGGATCATAAAGCAGACAGTACAGAGCATCAAATCAACACCCTTTCAGCAGTGGAAGACAAAACGAAAGAAAGAATTCGAGCCCGCCGGCGGATGTCGGTCGCAGACATCGGATCTCGCTTCTCAACTGTCATATTTTGATGGCCTTTTGCTGGGACGTAGAACAGTCCTTAACGTCTTCGCGTGCAAAATCGGAGCATCAATTGTCCTGGAATAACGCTTTAATGTTGAGTTGAATTTTAAAGACCTTTCAGGCGCGAGCTTGGAGTGAAGACGCTGCTGCTAGTTCAATTCCTGCCTAAAAGGTGGTGAAGTAATTAGAGAACTAATGCAATTGTGTAAATCGTTGCCGGATGTCTGTGGCGTGTTTTTCGCGGCTTTGCAAGTTTTATGCCATCATATTTCGCGTTCTGACTGTCATATTTCAACGAACTTTTCGGAGGACGCAGAAGAAGGGTGGAAGTGTTCTGTGTTTAAATTTCACCACAAACTGCCCTGGAATAATGAAGAAAATGTTCTGCCAGTGATTGTTGCCACGTTGAATTCGACGACGTAAGCTTTCTTTCGCTTGAAGTCAGTTTGAAATGATAATTGGTGATTAGGACAAAGGCCAAAAGTAAAAAAGGAACGTTGAGAACGTGGAAACTGTACAAAAAGTCGGAAACGAAACTGCGACCCAATGGTTCAATGCCAAAACGAAATCCACTGCACCACGAGAGCTCCACTGGGATGGACCGTCGCGCGGGGCAAGAAGGAAGGAAACGCAGCAAGCAGAGTTGCGCAACCTTTCGCGGCGGCCCCTCACGCCCGCTAACGGACTTTTTCCACGGGCAGCGGTCCGGTGTGCGTGCGCCCGCCTGCCGCCCGCCCTCCGAAGAGCGGCGGCCGGGGCGAGCGGGCGGGAAGCGAGCGAGGGAACTTGGCGGCGACCAAGCGGCGGAGGGGTGTGGGTCGCGTGGTGTAGGGGTTATCACATCTGTCTAACACACAGAAGGCCGTCAGTTCGATTCTGACCGCGATCATCTCTTTTGCCCCGAGGAACTCGTGGGGTCGTTCTTTTGCTCGTACATTTGATCGCACTGGTGAGGTTTGATCGCGGAAAAGAAGCAGCGGGCAAACACGCGGCCTCTTCCGCTCGTCCGGGCGAGTCACGCGCTTTTATTCCGTCCGCCCGCCGCTCTTTCCACTTCGTCCTGCTCACTGCTTTCGGCTCGTTTCTTTCAGGCGATGGCGCTCGATTTGGAGGCGGAAGTTGCGGAATCGGGCTTCTCGGCCGGCCGCGTGCTGGAGATGATCGGCGGCAACAACCGGGAGTTCGCGGAGTTGCGGCGGGAACACGCCGTCCTCGCGGTGAGCGCCGTTGATTTCTGCTGTAAGTGACCCGTTCCCCACAGATCGAGACGGAGGACGCGAGCGAGGGCCGCGGCGGCTCGTCGCGGGTGTTACGCGCGACGGTCCGCTTCGAGGGCGGCGCGACGTCGGCGGCCGTGCTGAAGATCCCGAACTTTGCGGGCTGGGAGCGGGTGGGCCGCGAGAACGGCTTCAGCGAGGTGCGCCGCCGGGATGGGCGTTCGAATCACTCGGACGGTTGCAGGAGCAGCTGGGGGCGAGCCGGCGGACGCTCGAGCGGATGCACGACGCCGAGTGCGACGCTTTCGAGCTGCTCGCCGCCGTCCGGCCGGTCGACTTCCCCGTGCCGCGCCTCTTCCACGCGGAGCGGCGGGCGGAGCACTCGGGCGGCGTGCTCGCGATGGAGGACTTCGGCGGGCGGGGCGCTGCGGCCTCCTTCTTCGACTCGGCGACGCCCGCCCTCTGCGCGGCGGTCGTGCGGCACGTGGCCGACCTGCAGGCCGCCTTCGACGCGGCGCCCACGGCCGAGTGGCGCGCCCGTCTGCCCGAGCGGCTGCACACGAACGCGGCGATGGTGAACTCGTGGATCACCGCCATCTTCTCGCTGGCCGACTTCGGGGACGAAGGCGCGTGTTTCGGCCTTCTTCTGACTGCTCCCCGCTCGCTTCAGACCTCGCGGCGAAGATCGGGCAGTTTGAGGGGCTGGACCTGCTGGCGCTGAGCACACTCGCCGCCCAGGGCTGCAGCGAGGCGGCCGGTTGGTGCGGGCGGACGGCCGTTGATCTCCGCCGCTTGCAGACTGCAGCACGCTCTGCCACGGAGACCTCTGGATTGTGCGGGCGGGCGGACGGGAGGCGACTAAACGGCCCTGATTGCAGGGGAACGTGCTCGTGGCGCTGGAGCCCGACGGCCGCCGTTCGGACCGCGTGCTCGCGTTCATCGACTGGCAGGCGACGTTCGTGGGCTCGCCGCTCTTCGACGTCGCCCGGCTGCTCGTGTTCTGCGCGGAGCCGGCCGAGCGGCGGGCCCACGAGCGGCGGCTGGTGGACGAGTTTTTCGACCGCCTCGCCGCCAACCTCGCCGCCCGCGGCCGAACGCCCCGCTTCTCGCGCGAGCAGGCGCACGAGTTCTACGAGCTCGGCCTCGTGCAGGAGACGCTCGTCCTCGGCGCCGTCTTCGCGTTCATCGGCCGCCCGCTGCGCGACTCGCCCGATGCCGCCGACCGGCAGAAGACGCGGCGCGCGGTCGAGCGACTGCGGGCGGCCCTCGAGGACGCGCTGCTCGTCGTCGAGCGGCACCGACTGCGGGAGCGTTGCGCCAAGCAGTGATTCGCGCAGAAGAAATAAATTCGTTGCAACAGCTGGTGGGCGGTGAGGAGCTGCGAGACTGCTTGGCGGACGTGGTCGTCAACCCCAGTTTGTCCGCTCAGTTCTTTCAGCCCACCACTCGCCGCACGAAACAGTTTATTCGCCCGACTCGTCGCTCTCGTCGCTGTGGGGCGCGTAGAAGAAGAAGACGAGCTTGAGGCGGATGGTCGACTGCCCGAGCTGGAGGGCGAAGAGGCGGGCGTCGCGGGGCGAAAAGGCGGCGTCCTCGGCGGCCAGCTGCCGGGCGCCCCGGTCGGCGAGGAGGGCGGCCGCGTCGTCCAGCGAGAAGCGCGGCCACTTCTGCAAGGCGGCGATGAGCGGCGGGCGGGCGACTCGCCGTCCGGTTGAAGAGGGCAACGTCCACTCGGGGGCACGCGACGCCCGCGGCCGCGGCGAGGTCGACGGCCGTCCGCGCCCACCGGAGGAGCCGCGCGAGCAGCCGGCGGAAGGAGGCGAGCGTCTGAACGGGCGGGTGGGCGGACGGGCGGCGGCGACCCACCCGGCAGTCTCGTGCGGCCTCCACGCGCCCCACCCGCAGCTGCAGGCGGGCGTTCAGCGAGCGGAGCGCCCGAACGGCCGCCGGCCAGTGGGCGAGCAGCTCGGCGGCCGCGTCGCCCGGCCGGACGAACAGGCCGACCGTCCGAAGCGCCTCGTTCCGCTCGAATCTGAAGGGAAGGCGGGCGGGTGGACGCGGCGGCCGACTCACGCTCCCCACGCGGCCAGCGCCCGCACGAACTCGCCGCCCTCCAGCTCGACCGTCCGCGCGCGCAGGCGGAACACGTGGCCGAGATCTGAACGAGCGGCGAGTGTGCGGAAAGAAGCGGCCACTCACCCTCGCCCGCACGGCCGCTCCACTCGACGGTCGCCTTCTCCAGCACGCCGCCCGCCTCCCGTCGCTGCAGGCGGAGGAGCGCCGCGCAGACGGCCGGCGAGGCGGCGTGCAGCTCGTGGATCTTCGGCCCGACCGCCTCCAGCGCGCACCGCCCGACCGCCCCGCCGCCGCCGCTCACGTCCACTCGCCGCACTCGCCGGTTGTCTGCAGAGGAGGTGAGTGAGCGGGAAGACGGCGGAACTCACCGCTCAACGCCGCCCCGAACGCGCGCACTTCGCGGAGGTCGTGGGCGGGCGGCAGGACGAGGCGGACGCGCTCGCCGGCCGCCAGTCGGAGCAGCAGCCGCACGTCCGCCGCCCGGACGCTCCGCAGTTCGAGCGGGAGCGTCGGCCGGCCGCCCCGCAGGAAGAAGCCGCCGTCCTCCACGCGCAGCTCGGCCGCCCGGAAGGCCTCCCCGAAGCCGCGGCTCAGCGCGAAGCGGCGGAGGAGGCGGCGGCGGTCGGCGTCCTCCTCCCCGAAGTCGAAGGAGAGGAGGCAGAGGCGGCCCGTCGACGTCAGTGCGGCCATTGCGGGAAGGAGCGACCGGGCGAGGCGAGCGGTCGAACGGACGAGTGGCGAGCCGAGGGGGCAATGGACCGCTCACTTTCTTTTGCGGATTGGAGCGGCGGCGGGCGGTTGGAGATTGTACCGAGAAAGCGGCGGCAGAGGCCCTGCTGTGCGACTCGATCGTCCGCTTTCCTGCCGCCGCCACATTTCTCGGAGAGTCTACGTGATCGCCTTCCCTTGCCGCCGCTTTCCGCTCCGTTTTGGTTTGTGGGAATCTTCCGTCATTCGCTTGCGTTTACACCCAAATTCCCTCGCCTGCCGCCCGCCCGATCGCTCGTCTCCCTGGCGGTCGGTCACCACTTGCCGTCTTTTCGTCTCCCTTCGCCGCCCGCGTTTGCCCGCTTTCCTTCGTCTGTCGCCGCCTTCTCCGATTTCCGCTAATTTCAGGTCTCCACACAAGGATCTCCGCACGATGGACTCCTTGCCGGTAACTAGACGAGAGATTCCCGCCTACTCGACCGCCCCATTTTCAGCCGCCGGCCGCTCTCGAGGCCAACGACGCATTCCTCCGCCGCGCTCTGCTCGTCGGCCTGCGGGCGATGGCGGAGAACGGACGGCGCGCGGAGGTCCTGCTGCAGGACGCGCTGCACGAAGAGGAGCCGCCCGTCCTCGTGAAGAAAGAAGCGGCCGTTGCGGTCGCCCGCAAGAAGAAGCGGACCGCGTCGCCGCCCGCGATCAAAAAGCGGAAGCGACGGGGGAGCGGTGAGTTCCCGCCCTTCCATTCGATTGCCCGCTTCTTCCAGCCGATCGCCCGGCGGACGGCGTGGCGAAAACGGCGGGCGCGGAGTTTCGAAAGCGGCGACTCGCGTTGGGTTCGTTCGGCCGCCCGTCCGCCCAGCCACCCGCCCGAATTGCAGGCTTCAGCCAGGAGGACGTGGCGCGGGCGATCGCCGAGGCGCACGGCGTCAAGTGCGGCCAGGGCCACGTGTCGGAGTTCGAGATCGGGCGCCTCTCTTCGGGCAAGACGTTCGACAAGCTCGCGCCCCTCCTGCACGCGTGGATCCAACGGAAGACGGAGGAGGTGAGTGAACGGCGCCCGACTGATCACTCCTTTCCGTTCAGAGAGGTGGGATTGAACCAGCGCCCAGGGGAGCGCCCGCAATGGCCGAACTGACGCCCACTTCCGTCACCGAGAACGCGGAGAACGAGCCGCCGCTGTCCGTCGGCGAGCTCTTCCAGAAGCTGTTCCCGCAGTCCGCCGAGTTGTGAGCGGGAAGCACGAAGAATCCGCGCTACGTAATTGTCGTTAGTTCCGCCGTCTATTTAGTTACTGATTTTGTTTTTGTCGTTTGTCTGCGTTCGGTTAAAATAAATTACTGGCTCACACTCGAGGCAGTTGGTTGATGAAACTCAAGATGCTTTGCCTTCGACCGCTCACGCAACGAGTGGAAAAAACGATCGGCTGGCCTTTTCGGAGCGGTCCTCACGCAAATTCGCTCTTCAGCTTTTCGGAAGTGCCGCACGAACGGCAGTCAATCGTCAGTCCGTTGTGGGAAGCGGTCGGCCAACTCACCGCTCCTCTCGTTCGTCATTCGCCCCGCTGCGATGGAAAGCGGTCGTTCCCCTCGGCTTTCGATCGTTTGGCTCCTGCTCCTGCCGCTCGTGGTCGCCGCCCCGCCCGCTGTCCGGCTGATGGGCGAAGCGGAGTGTTTCAAGGAGTCGGGCAGCAAAGTGTGAGTTTCTTTGGTACGTGCCGGACTGACTGCGAGGGATCTCAGCGTCTTCTACCTGACGGACGAGTGCACGAACGCGGAGGCCACGCTCCTCGTGTCCAGCTCCAGCTTGACCTTCGACATGAACTACGGAGGCGGCAAGGGGGAAGAAACGTGGGCCTTTGTTCCTCTAATTCGTTAATTATTGCCTGTTTCAGCAGCACCGGCCAGTTGTCCATCGGTGGATGCGAGGGACAACTCACGTTCAACGTGAAAACCAAGCCGCTCGTGCCCGCTACGATCTACTTTGACGGTGCCCACTTTGCTTCGATCCTCTCACGCGTGTTGGTTGCAGGGGAGGTTCAGACGCTGAAGACCACGGGCACGGCGGATCAAAGCGGCATCACGATCGTCAAAGGAAAGACGAAGAACTGCGGCGTGAAGTTCGCGGCGGAGGACGACAAAAAGCGGGTGGTCGTCAAGTTCGCGATGGACGCCGCCGCTCCCGGATTTTCCGTCGAATTCGTTCGTTCTTCCTTTCCTTTCACCCCTCCACTACGTCCTTCAGGCGGCCTCTCTGTTTAAGGAGGCGGACGGCGCGGGCCTCCTCGACCCCGCCGGCTGGAAGCTGTGGACGTTGATCGTCGCAACCGTGGGGTGAGTTTCCTCTTCTTTTTCCCGTTCACCTCCTCTCGTTCGTTCAGTGCTCTCTTGGTGTCTCTCAGCATCGGAGCGGGCGCCTTCTTCGTGTACCGCTTGAAGAAGAAGCCGCCGGCCACCGCGCAGAAGGCGACGACCGGCCGCTCCGTGCAGCAGCGATCGAAGAAGGAGGCGACGCTCTCGAAGAAGGTCGCCGCCGCCGCCCCCGTCGAGAAGTCCGCCAAGAAGTCGGCGAAGGAGGAGAAGCCGGCGGCCAAGTCGCCCCCGAAGGTCGTCGCGGAGCCCATCGAGCCGCCGCCCGCTCCGGAGCCCGCCCAGCAGCCGGAACCGCCGGCCGTCCCACCCGCCGAGGAGCCCGTGAAGCCGGCCGCTGCTGAAGAGCCGACGGGAACGGCCGTCCAACCGTTCACTCAACAGACGGCAGAGGAGCGCGCCCAGACGACCGCCGACGTCCCGCCGGCCGCGCTCGAGGGGATGCATGAGATGCTGACCAAGGAAGCACGCGGAATGCGCGGCGAGGAGCTCATTCGCCTGCGCGAGGAGCAGAAGAAGACGGAGGCCGCCGACAAGGAGTCCGCCGCCTTCCGCTTCGATGAGACGAAAGCGAACGGCCGCACGGAGCCGTCGGCAAGTCTCTCACTTCCTTTGCCCACTCATCCCCCCATCCTCCTTGCAGAAAGAGAGCGGATCGACGAAGAAGACGGCCGACCAGCAGTAGGCGATCGGAAGGCGAAGCGAGCGAGCCAACTGTTTTTTTGTGTTTTGTGAGGTGTGAGAATAAATCGTTTAGTAAGCCGGAACGGGCTGGTGTACAACTCAGAAAAAACAGCGAGAACAACTTCCATCAAACCAGCACTTCTCAACACCGCTTATCAGGAGATTAACTCGTCCGAGCGGAACGAGTTCGCGGACCGATGGCGTTTTCTCTGTTCCGTAGCCAAAAACTGAACGGAAAAAGTGATAAGAAGACGGCGAAAAGGCGGACGGAAGTTCGGAAGTACAAGCCGCCGCTCCGTTTTAATCCCGTCTTCCTCGATTGTTGGCGCGTTAGACCCGGAGGTAAACGCAAAGAAATTCCGTTTTTCCGCTTCAAGCTGATTAGAAATTCGGCAATGACATTGCATAAATCAACTGTTTTTACGGAAATTGGCGAGTTTTGTCAGAACATTCCACGAACTAAGCGCTATGCAAGAGTTGTTGCTCGTGTTGTTGCTTTGCTGGAGGCTAGTAATCGCTGAAGGCAGAGGCCATCATCGTCTTTCGACCCGTTCGTTCCCACAATTCGATGAAAACGTCTGCGCACGGTTCTTGGCGAACTACGACGGCGTTTTCCACGCGGACGCAGGATCGTTTGATCCGAATTCGGTGCTACGAATGTCCCTGCAGTTCACGTACCTCGGCCATACGATTCACGTGAAGCTACTCGAAGGAGTATTCGAAGATCACAACTACATCGTGCATCACGAGTTTCGCTTCGACAACCAGGGTGCAGAAGGAAATTACGCATGGTATTCGAATAAGACAGCAACAAAACGGGTGTACCTTTTCAGTTGCGAAAGTTTCTGCCCGAACGGAGATGATTGCACCTTCCAAGCTACCAATACAGAGAAACCCGTTTCCTATTTGTTTTCTTTATGTACGTGGCCGCATGGTAGCGTTATGTTGTTTACTTACCCACTTTACTCTCTCTCCTTTAAGCTACAAGTTGCGAACTGCTGTTCGAAGCGGAGATTGTTGACGACTACCTGTTTCCTGACATCGAGGCCACCTGGCTGTCCAACGAGTGCTCCATGGCGATGGAGTTCAGCGACGGAAATCGGCCGTCGGACATCGGTGAATCTTTTGATCTTTCTATTCATTATTATTGTTTTTAGATTATTGCGTTTGCTGCAACGATTACTACAGCGAAGGGGACGGTTTGTGCCAAGGGAATGTTCGCAAGGACGGAATCTCGACTTCGACGTCCACCCAAGCGACAAGCACCTCTACTAAGCCGATTTCTACCCTTACTACAACGTCTACTGTTTCCACCTCGAGTACGACCTCCACTTCTATCAAGCCGCCATCAAATTCGACCTCGACCTCCACCCAAGCGACAAGCACCTCTACCAAGCCGACTTCACTGACTACATCGACTACGATTTCGACTTCCATCAAGCCGCTTTCCGATTCGACTACGACGACTATCTCAAGTACACGCTCAACTGCTCTTTCTGCAAGCTCGAAAACGACAAGCACCACGCCCACACAATCGATCTCCACAACGACCGAAAAAGTGGTCCTAGTGAACGCTAGCGGTAGGCTTCTTTTCCGCTCGTTATTCGTTCCGCTGCAGAGCCGTACGAGATCGATTGTCGCGACATACGGGATGAAATGGAGCAAGTCTACTGCGACAACCGAACTCTGACGAATGAAACGGTCGCCGGATACATCGCCCAAACACAAAAAGCGATCGGCTCGTCGCCAAAGTTGACAGCAAGAAATGTCTACATGTTGAGCTACATCCTTGCAAATATTTCCGCTGTTAAAAACATAAAATTTGATGTGAGTTGATAAGGGAAAAGTAGGTAATACAATCTTAAACTTTAGGATTGTTATGGACTCTATAAGCTCTATGACGACACGCTTAAAATCCCTTACGTTTACTTTTGGGAGGCCGATTCATTCGACTGCAGTATGCGAATCCTCCGGTCGGTGGAGCTGTTTTTGCGGAACGCGGAGCACAACCTGGAGTTGTTGAACGGGACCAGTTTGGCAATCCGCAAACGACACGATTCTTCCGCGTGTTCACAAGGCGGAACAGCCGAAGGATTGGCTGATTTTGGCGATTCGTTTGGTCCACTCGAACGAAATAAAGTGCCGGTTGCGTCGATCGAGATCCCGGCGGACGTCGTGTGCGTGAACGGACAGACGGTTCCGCTGTATCTTGTTGTTTACCGAAGGATCCAGCTGTTCCTGCCGCCTGTCGTCCCCGTTGAAGCGACGATGAGCTCGAATGCTCACTTGGGGTTGACTGAAACCCGCCGACTGGGCCGCTTTGCAAAGAGAGACGAAGAGGATGTGAGTGCTTCCTCTCTCTGCTCATAATTTCGCTCACAATCAGATGCAAGAAGTGAGTGATGATCGTTGTCGAATGGGAATGCACTTCGAAGGCCGGCCGGTGGTCAGCGCCGTCATTCTTTACAACACACGCCGTAAAGCGAAGGTCCAGTTCTCTTCCAAAGGGGTGAGTGAAACGACATACCATTGGGAATTTCTTTCTTTGTTTAGGTCAAGCAACCTTTGCACGGCCAGCACGAAGTCTCCTGGTGGACGGGAGTGGACTGGTCGTCGACCGACATGTGCACGATTAGTGAGAAAAATGGAATGTTCGTCGCGGAGTGCCCGCACTTGACCGGTGAGCTCTTTTTTGTCCATCAATCAGTTAATTTCGTTAAGATTTTACGCTGCTCGTGGACGGCTCTCCCACTGACCCCGCACTGTGCTCGGCGAGCTTGCTGATCGTCGGAAACCTTCTCGTGATGGCTTCGGGCGCATGCCTTCTTCTGATGGCCATCATTCAACACGCGAACTTGTACGTTCATTCTGATATCTTCTATTGTACCGGTCGTTTGAGATCGAAGACGGTGCGAAATCGAATGTCCGGCTTCTTCGTACACTACCCGTCCATGAGATTTCGAGTCGAGTTGCTCACCTTCGTGTACACGACAACTCTCTTCCTCTTCTACCTCGTCTTTGGTTTCTTCTCGGATTCGAGGCGGGGATTCGGCCAGTTGGGGTGCAGCTTGGTCGCCGCTCTTTCGTACTACTTGTTGCTCTGGTTCGATCATTCTCATCTGTATTCTCTATCGCTTCTTGCAGTTGCATCTTCCTCACTTGCTTTCAAGCATGGCGAGTGCTGAAGCTGTTTGCCTGGTCGTCTCAAATGGACAGAGTTCTCTTGTTGGTCACCCACAACGCGGTCATCCTGCTCACTTCCTTCGGTAACCGCTGGGTTGTTTACTTCACTGATTCTTCTCAGCTGCTCCACTGCTGATCTCCGTGGTTGCCTACATCGTGGACGATTCGTTCTACAGCCGAGGGGACGACTTCTGCTGGATTCGAGCCACGGCCGTTCTGTGGTCGGTGGTTTTACCAACGTCCGTTATGGCGGTGAACGGATTGCTTTGCGTGCTTGTCGCCATCATACGGATGTTCCCGACAACGTGCGGCTGCTCCCCGATCCGCCGCCTCATGCGGCAGGACACGAACACACTTACAAGAGCAAATCGGCAGAAAGCCAGGGACAAACTGCTCACGATTCTCAACATGCAGTTCGTGCTCGGCGTCCTTTGGGTAGGCTGCTCGTTCAAGATGCAATGCCTTCTTTCTTGCAGGCCCTGCAATACCTGAGTCTCTTCTCTCCGCACGTGACCGTTTGGCATTGGCTGTTCACGATCGTGAACGGAAGCCAGGGAATCGTCCTCTTCGTTCTCTTCCTCATTCGCCGCTCCCGTTCGCAAGGATCGAAGATCGACGGTATGAAGGAGAACCGAACAAAATCGACGACAATGACTGGAACGAGCACGGCGTCCAGCAACTCAGAAGTCACGGAAAGCGTTCCACCGATTCTCGCGCTGCCTGTCGTCCACCGCAGCCAAGCGGCAAGCCATCCAAAGCGGCAATGTCAACCGCCGTCGAACGCGTGGCGTGGTTTGCGTCGTTTTAACGGCTTGCCCGTCAAAAACACGTGATAAACTTCGGTTGTAGCATAATCGTTTTCCCAGGTATTTGTTTATCAGCTCGATCATTTTGATAAAGTTCATTTTGTCCAAAAGAACACGAATTAGTTTGACCGCTGATTGATTACGGAGAATGGCGGAAAATCGGCCTCCAACCTACAATTTAAATCGTACTCGAAAGAAGTACAAATCTTCGGTTTCAATTACCGGCGTCCCCACAAGACGAAAACACGCGGAATGTACAAGAAGGCAGTGGTTTCTGGTGCTTCCCGGTCATTCGGCGATGTCGACTTCGCTGGAGGCCGCCATCCAACAGATGACTGTTCTAACGGACTTCGAACAACTTCGATTGATTTCGAACCTGCTTTCTTACGTTTTCGGCTACACGACGATCTTGCTCCTCGTGTTCTTGATCGTTCGACGGTCCCCACCGTTGATGCTGCCTTACCGAACGCTTTTATTGATTGCGGCCGTTGGTGATCTCTACTTCCTGTTTTGCTACTCGTTTGAGAGCGGGGTGAGTTCTCTGCAGTGTTGCGGCCATTGGGCTGTTTGATGCAGGTCTACCGACTGCACAAGGCGAATTACATCGTTGCTTTGCTCGGTCCTCTCCGCTTCTTTCCGCCCACCGTCTGGATGGTCGTCTTGCCGATGAAATGGAACGCTACTGAGATCGGTAGTGCCGTGCTTCTGCTCGAGCTGTGGTTTATTTGGAGGTATTCCATGGAGTAAGTGCTCATTTCGTTTCCCTTTCATCTGTTCTTTCCGCGCAGCCGGGTACCGCCGCCCGCTCACCAAGTGTTCAATCGGCTCTGGCTGATCGTGGGCGTCGTTTTTGCGATGACGGCTTTCCAGTCCGTCGATTTCTTTCTCGAGGCCCCGCACGTCGCGGCAGGAGAACTGATGGAGTCGTCGAATGTGATGGTGATGTCGACGGAACGACCGTCTGGCCGAATAGTCGCTGGAATTCAACTCTTGTTGCCGCTCCTCTGCTATGCGGGCGCCTTGGTCTTCGGCGTCGCCTCGGTCAATCGAATGAGTGGAGAAGACGGCGCGATCTCGGCCAAGACCCGCAATTTGCTGCGGCAGTTCACGTGGTCGCTGGGGATCAAGGTTTGAAAGGAAAACAGTGCAGAATAAACGCTTTCGTTTAGACACTCCTGCCGCTTCTGATCCTCCTGCCGTCCCTTTCGAATCACCTCACGTACTTCACGGGAATTATCCTGCCGTTTGTCACACCCCTCGGCTTACTCCTGCAAACGTGGTCGCCAGCCGTCAGCTCGACTGCCACCATCCTCCTGTTCGCTCCCTACCGCCGGGCGTTTCTTCGAATGTTCTCGGCCGTCCTGCCCGCCTCTTGCGCACAAAAGACGACCGTCACAACGATTTCGGTCACTGAACAACGAACGTAACACGACGTCTATTTGAAGCGTGCACTTGAATGCTATTACCAACGGACAATGACTATTTAGTCAATAAGCAATAAATAGTCAACAGAGAATCTTTGTTTTGTCTCGCCAGACATGCGGGTTCTCGTCGTCAGTTACAAGTCGTCATGTGAACGCTAAACGCTCTCACCCTTCCGTTTATTGTCTTCCGCCCACAATTTGGTCTCGTTTTGTCGGAAGGCGATGACATCAGTAGCACACGCCCAATTGAATCGCAAAAAGAACGCGAACAAAGGGCGTTTGCCGCTGTATTCACACCTTTCCTCATTGCTCAAACAACAAGAAGCTGATAACAAACGACAAACGCAACGATCATTTGGAAGCGATCCCTTCCGTTTCAAGTGAGAAAAAAGCGGCTCTCGAAGCTGCGATTTCTGAAGCTCGTTTGGGATGTGCTAGAAGAACAAGCTCATGTTCTGGCTGCAATCTCATCTTTCCTCCTTCTGAGACGTTTATAGCTTGCATGCGCCGAGCGAAGAAGTCGATGATCAGACGGTGATCGACTCGTAATCGACATTGGGAGTCCACTTCTTCTGACGAATTTTATCTCGCGGTTGATGCGACCAAGCAGCCCCTTTGTTCCACCGACAAAACGCTTCCTTGCTGTTTGTACACGACATAACGGCAATCATCATTACTTCATTAAGTTCGTTTATAAACCACGGCGTCGCAGTGACTCTTCATTCCGATCGAAGAAAGAAATGTTCCGTTTCTTGGTTCTTTCGGTCGTTCTGGCGGCCGTCGCCCACGGCGGGCCCACTTACGCCCCGAAGCCGCCCTCCGGCTACGTGCAGGAGATGAGCCACGAGGCCCTCATCGAGCACGTCAACAAGCAGGGTAAATGGAAGGTGAGTAGGAGCTCTCCGTCCTCTCCACCCTCTTTATCGTGCTTCAGGCCAAGAGCTACGCGCAGTTCGCGGGCAAGTCGAAAAAGGAGCTGAAGCAGTTTCTCGGCGCCCTGAAGAAACCCGAGCACCTCCGCAAAGCACGACGCGCTCCGACCAATCCGAAAGCAGATCCCGCCCCGCCGTCCTTCGACGCTCTCGCGCAGTGGCCCCAGTGCGCGGACATCATCGGCCTCATTCAAGACCAAGCGGACTGCGGCTCCTGCTGGGCGGTGTCCACGACTTCCGCGATGTCCGATCGCCTCTGCATCGCCTCGAACGGCGACATCCACAAGTCGATTTCGGCCCTCGACCTGATGGCCTGCTGCGTTCGGTGCGGCTTTCAATGCGACGGCGGCTACCCGGAAGAAGCGTGGGAGTTCTTCGCGGAGACGGGCATCGTGACCGGAGGCACGAATCAGTCAACGAGTTTCCTTCAATCGATTGCTTAAGGAAACTACTCATCCCAATCGGGCTGTCTGCCCTACCCGTTCCCCTCGTTCGGCCTCTCCGGCGGCAAGGTCGACCCTTCGGTGGACTCGGGCGCGTATTTCAACTGCACGCCCACCTGCCAGCCGTCTTATACGGAGGAGGTCTGCCCTTAGCCAATGACTTCAATGGCCCGCTTTGCAGCCCTACGAGAAGGACCACTACTACGGAATGTCGACCATCTTCTTCTCCAACCAGAACGACGATGTCATCCGCGAGTTGATCACGAACGGCCCGGTTGTGGCCACCTTCGACGTCTACGGGGACTTCTTTAATTACATGGGCGGCATCTACGAGTACCAAGTTGGCGCTTACATCGGTGAACATGCCGTTCGGATCGTCGCTACGGGACCGAAAATGGCGTCGATTTTTGGCGGGTAGCTAACTCGTGGAACACGTGCGTTCACCCCTTCCCTTTTCTCTCATCCATCTATTGTTCAGTGACTGGGGCGAGAACGGTTATTTT
The DNA here is from genome assembly GCA_024699865.1 of Aphelenchoides fujianensis. Lineage (NCBI taxonomy): Eukaryota > Metazoa > Nematoda > Chromadorea > Rhabditida > Aphelenchoididae > Aphelenchoides > Aphelenchoides fujianensis. Next base: position 4,676 of record JAMPIO010000146.1, on the reverse strand, counting down.
CGTATCGCGCGTGGCGTGAACGAGTGTGAATTCGAAGCGGAACTCACAGCCGGCATCGCCAACGTCGCCCGTTCCAAGAAGGACAAGTGAGCGCTCGCTGTTGAACGTGGGAATTGCTTCTCGCGTTCAACACCGCAATAAATGACTGCAATGCGATGGTCGGCAACAGCAATGCACAATCAGAAATGCGTTGAACAAGCGAAAGAGTTCACGCATCTTCTTCCGCTGTTTATTTGGAGCAGAAGACGAATGACCGACTGGCAACTCGCTTCACATGAGCATCGACTGGACTATGGCGGAGACTTGGATGCGCGAACGGCGTGGGATCGGCGGCATGTCGGGGAAGATGGACGGGAGGACGGTGCGGAGCGGCGGGCGGCTCATGATCGCGTGGAAGCCGTCGTCGCCGTCCACGTTAATGTGGGACTTGCGGAGGGCCGCCAAAGCGAGGTGAGCGAGCGAGTCGGGCGATCTGCAGAGGAATCGATCAGAAGGTGTCGGAAGCTGAGGACTCACTTGAAGAAGAGGCGGTAGACGTCGTGCTTCACAAGCGGACGGTCGGGAGCCGGCAGGGTCTTCCGGCAGACGATCACGACGCCCGTCTCCTCGCCGCTGTGCGCGTCCACGATCGCGGACACGAGCTCGATGTTGTCGCCCACAATTGCTCCCTCCTCCCACTCGAAGCGCTCCAGATTTAGGCGGAAGATCGCCTGGTCGCCGAAAAAGGTGGGCGGCTTGTGCAAGAAGTAGAACATCTGCTTGGACGACCATTGGCATTGATAACACTCCCACTGCAACAACGAATGAATGAGAACGGATGGTCGGCGAGAAGAGAAGACCCGCCTTCTGTTTGATTCCGGCAGTGGGCTTCAGGAAGGACCACGAGTGCTGGGCCACATCGAAGACGTCCCACTCGTCCTCATGCGCCAAGAAGCCGTAGAGGAGGCGGCCGTCGCCGCTCAGCTGCCACGTGCGGGGCGGGCGGTCGGGCAGCGGCTCCAAGTGGTCCACGTGCAGACGGGCGCGGTCGACGTCGAGGCGCAGGAAGCGGAGGGCGATCTGATTGCGGCGGTTGAGGACCACCTGTTTGGTGTGCAGGTTGGAACCCGTGATCTCGGTGAACACGTAGATCTGCCGGTAGAGATCCTCGCTCGTCTCCAGCAGCACCCGTTCGTAGGTCCCCGCCTCCGCGTGCAGGCGCACCAAACAGAACGCCTTGTCCTCCTGGGCGATCAGCGTCGACGGGTTCACGATCACGAAGTACTAGATCGGCTCCGCGGAGTTGCGGCTGTCGTTGAGTACGCTGCAAGAAGACGAGTGAGGGAAGAGGACGAAGAAAGAAGATCACCAATGGATGTTGCGGAAGAGATCGAGCACGACGAGGCGGTTGAACTCGGAGAAGTAGTAGAGGTAGCGCCCGTCCGGCGAGCACTGCATGACGCCGTTGTTCTGAACGAGCGGATGAACAGAAGTGAGAAGCGGGAGACTCACGATGTTGTCGACGAAGTTCGCCTCCGCCTCCTTCCGTTCGGCCAGCTCGAACTCGTCGGCCGCGGGCGGAGCGGGCGGCTGGCGGGTGGCCATCCACTGCTTTCGAAGCTTCTCCTCTTGGCTCGAGTGGAAGCGAGTTTGGAAGACGGGCACCTCGGTCGACCGTCGGTTCGTCCCGTTCGCGTTCCCCATCGTGTCGAAGAGAGCGGGAGCAGAAAGACGAGCAACCGGATGGGCGACGGACCGCGCCGGGAAATGAATGAAAACCGACAATCCGCGGCGCTTTCGAAAAGGCGGGCTGCAGAGTTCATTCCGTGCAGTGGCGAGCAGGTTGGAAGGCGTGGGTATGCAAACGCCCTCATTTCGTCCACGAAACGCGTGGATCACCGGTCGCGCTCCTCGACACTCACGGCGTCCACTTCCGCTTCAACGAAAAGAACGGCGGCGAGTCGACGGACAACTATCCGCCGGGCCTGCACCAACTGGCCGTGCCGCTTCGAACTTGAGCAGTTGCCGTGTGAATGAACGAGTGTTGCATCGATCGAAGCAAACGAAAGGGCGTGTGTCAATCTGCGGTTTATTCCCACCAACTAGAGCCTCTTGCGGATGTGGCGGCGGGCGAGGAAGAGGATCCACGCGAAGTAGATCTTGATGACGCTCTCGAGCACGCCGTAGAAGATGTAGTAGCAGGTGATGATTACGGCCTGCGTGCGGGCGGGCACGAACACGTCCGAGGAGGGCCGCAGGAGTTTGCGAGCCGAGACGCAGTGGTACGCGACCACGCCCATGCGCACGCCCACGTCCACGCCCTGAACGGTCGGGAGTGAGCGAAGGGGCGGGCGACTCACCACGTAGACGAGAGCGGGCACGAGGAAGCGGGGCTCTCGCGCGTGCACCGCGTAGACGAGGAAGACGGCGAGCGCGAAGACGAACAGCGAGCTGACCGCGTCCAGCCAGATGAGCGTCACGCCGTACTCGTCGTACTTCTGCCGCTCCAGCGAGTACGCCTTGGCATCTTTGGGCAGTTCCTGCAGAGAGCGAAGGAGTGAGCGAATGAGAGAGGACTTGCCTGACTGCGGAGGATGATGTACACGTCCTGCGAGAAGGTGAGCGCAGTGGCCGCCGCTGCGTAGATCGCGATGATCTGGACGCCGACCTGCAGCGGGCGGGAGTCCAGCGAGTTGCCGGGGAACTCACCACGATCGGGACGCACATGCAGCAGACCTCGTCGTCGTACCGCCGCTTCTTCTTCCGCCCGCCCTTCGTCCCCGTCGCGCGTGGAGCGGCGGCCGGCGGCTTCGGTTTGGACATCCCGCGCGGAAGAAAGCGGCCGACCCGCACGGAGTGCAAAGGAAGTGAGTGGGAGAGCAGTCGGTCTTTCGTTTGGAGAGTTCATTCATTCCCGCACTGGCTGATCGACTAACCGCGGTTCATTCGTTTCGCGTCACTTGACGATCTGCACGAAAGTCCTCCTTTCGTTCGCTGTTGCTTCAAACTGAGAGGCCGCATGCCAGAAGTTTATTTCTACCGTTCTACCGCTTCATGTGGCGATTTTAACGGGGTTTGGAAGCGAGACCCACTTGGAAGTTTCCGTAGTCAAATTGGAGGCAGTGTTCTCGCAAGACGAGGAAAGGCAGCAGGATGTAATTGTCGCGAGCTTCCGTGACCCCCACGTAGCAACCCGTTGAGCCGGGCGTCTGGCGCACGTAGTCGGCGACCGCCAGTTTTAAATCAAAGCCGTTGATCGAAAAGACGACGTCGTCGCCTTTGTACTCGCAGTCGATCGGTGGGTAGTCCCGGACATGCGAGACGCCCATCACGTTGAGGATGGTGGCGAAGAAAGAGGACGGAAGCGCCCACTGAGTGGAGCCCAGTTGGATCAAAGTGGGCACTCCGTCGCCTGGGAGATCGAACGTGTACGCGCCCATGGAAAGCCTGAACTCCTTCCATCATCAACGACAATCATTCGCCTTCTCACTCATTGGTGTTCAGCATCCACTGGAAGGGGCCCACCGCCATGTCCGTCATCTTCCAATCGTCTCGGCAAAGGTAGGTGGCTCCCGAACCGAATTCCGCCACGTGGTAGGCGTTCGGGTCCATTCTGAAGGAGCACATCGAATACATGGGAATCGCTAGTCGACTCACGTGATGTACGCGAAAGTGATCACATGCGGCTCGTTCTCCTCGAACAGCGAAGTGATGAACGTGGGCAGCCCGTCGGCGGCCACGTTCAGGTGGAGCAGCGGGAAGAGGTGGGTGGACTCGTGGCGGATGCGGACGGATTGATTCTTTAAGGTCTTTGTGTCGAACTAAAAGCAGGGAACTCTTTCTGCCCTTAAGTCGAAAAGCAGAAACACCTGAAGTGTCTCTGTTCCGATCACTCCGTTCGGTCCGAATTTTTTGTCCATTGAGAGACCGGTCTTCTTGAACGTTTGGGAGGCACTGAACAAAACATGTAAAGAGGATTTGAGTAGACAAAAGACCTTTGGTTGTACGCGGGCATGTTCTGGGTGTTCGCTGTGAAGAGGACCAACTCGGAGCGATCTCCCGGCTGGTCGTAGCCCGGCCATTGGCTGAAGGCCAACTGGATTGTTTGAGCTGAAAGAAACAAGCGGGTGAGTGCTTAGAGCTTCCTCTTCTTTTACCTGGAGTACCGACGGAATGTTGAACAGACTGAGCTCGTACGTGATGTCTCCGTCAAGCACCGGCTAATTCACGAACTCGATTCCGAACGAGGCGTCCGCTCGAAAGCAAAACGAAAGAAGAAGAAGAACGAATATTATTTTCTTCATGTTGCATTTGAGGCCGCAAAGTGGTGTTCTTCACGGACATCGACCGGCTTAAATGCAAACGGAAGACGTGATAAGCGCGATCACTCAACTACATTCTCCTCCTTTTTTCGTCGATGCGACGATGAAGGCGTGGGCTGTCGAAAGACTTCTAATGAAGGCTTAGATAATCTCTTGCAAGTTACCGCCTGTCCGTCCTTCAAGAACACAATCATCGAACACAGACTTCGCTACGTTTTGGGAGCGGAAAGAAGCCTCTTCCGCTCGGGGCCTGTTTTCTGATGCTTTTGTCCTTCAACGTTGGCTTGCCGTCTTTCTTTTGAGTGGGCGAATCGGGAACGCTTGAGAGTGATAAACGCCTTTTCTTTTTGACTGGAATCTCAAAACGGGATGGAA